>KZ507454.1:7348-20122 GCA_002844005.1 Limosa lapponica baueri
CCCCATTCAGGCAATTCTAATAGCAATGTGATTATCAGAGCTATTCAGGGCCCACCAGAACCAGCGGCTGGGTAGAAGCGTGTTGCTCTGCAGGGGGAACGCAGAAGGGCGAGGACCCCGATGTCTGGGACAAGGTAGCCGTGGCTTAGCAGAACAGTGGCCACGGAGAGCCTGGGCTGGGACCGTACCTGCGGTGGTGGTGGTGGTGGATGGGGGCACTGGTGGGCTCTAGCGCCGAGGGAGGGGGAAGCCACGGGCTCTGGACCAGACCCCAACGCACCTTCCCAGGTAGCCTTGTCCTTCATTGTTGTCTCAGCAAAGAGACTGCGGCTGGAAGAGAAGACATCGATGCTTTTGAGTGACTGAGCCCTTCCTGGTGCTCGCCAGATCCCTTGTGCTGCTGGACAACGTGAAACGGCCCTTATTAGTGCCAAATAAATAGTGCTCCACCAGGAACAGCAGCTCTCGCCTTACTCTGCTGGCTCTGGGCAGCGGTTCCGTTCAGCTTTCAAGCTTCCCAGGGAATAACGTCCATGCTGAGAGCCAATCTGCCAAACACCAGGTGCAAATAAAACATACTTATGAAACTGCAGCAATCAGACCTTCTGGAAGTGTCCTAAAAAACACCAGAAAAGGAAAGAGAAATAGTAGAAATACCTAAAATAGAATACCTCTGTTTTACATACTGGAGATACTCAACTGATGGGTCACCGATTTTGACCTCAGATCACACCTGATTCTGACCAAAATTATGATGAAACCAGTCTGGGGGACTTTCAGAATGGGAGAAGTTAATCAAAAGAGGGAAGTGCAATAGAATATTTTGCTAAACATACGTAGTATGTTTTTCTCTCTTATTTTTTTTATTCTATTGATGTTGGAAAAAAAATGAGTTTGCTAATTTCATTTCTAATTCAAACACCCTGGAGAAACAAAGAATCACTTTCAATTGTTGGACTATGGGTGAGATCCAGGACATATTCATATAGGTAATTTATATAGGAGACAGTAGCTACTTCAGAAAACGGAGTTTTTGATGATTGAGAGCCCAAAAACTGGGCCCAAAGTGTATTTGCAAATCTGGAGAAACCTATAAACTTGTATTCTGGCTCTTTATCCAAATTTAAGGCAATTATGGATTGAATGGACTCCTTATGAAAACCCAGGACCTTAGCTCAATGAGGAAGCATCTCCATTTCAAAGTAAATAGAGAATACTATGAGACGACAGAGCTTATTAAATACTTCTCTGTAATTAGTACACTTTTCAAAGTATCACCTAGCAAAGTTCTATAAAATATGCCTGGCACCACACTAGGCACCCCCACTGGCAGGTCATCAGGAAACAGAAACAGCTCTTTTAGTTTGAGGAAAGTGTCAGAGTAACAGACAGCAAACGTTTCATGTCTGGACACGCAAAGCGGGGTGTTTGTAAACACGGAGATTCCAGCATTGACGGGGCTACAGCAGGTGCTGCCCCTGGGAAGTCATCTGAGAGCCATCATTCCAAGTACTGGAGTCATTTAGAGCTAAAGAAAAACAAACAGCCAGCATACTGCAAGCTTTTTTACAAAACAAGTCACCTGTTTTGTATCAACAAATGACGACTAAAAAAAATAAATCTGCCACAGTGTGTCTGAGCCACGGCTCGGGACTCGGCAACACGGGGGATGGAAACCTGAAGTGTTTAAACACTAAACTTCATTTAAACATCACAACTCAAAATAATTGTTCTCTGTATAAAACTCATTTTAGAGAAGAGTGGAAAGTGTCATATGATCTCAGCTACTGCGGGTATCACTGTTATGTGGCAAGAAATACTGCTATTTATAAAACCCGGAGAAATAAAACCTTGAGTAATTAATACTATAACTGATGAATATTACTTTTATGTTTGTGAAGCGTTTGTAGGTAGGACTGTCTGCAGATAGAGAAGCTTATCACTCTCTTTATAGCCTTCTGTAAACTAAGGAAAATGCATGTCTGTTATCACTAAACTAATTTTTCAAAAAATAATAAAGTATTTGAAGACCGATAAGAACATCACTAATGCATGGAAAAATGAGTGCATTCTGCATTTATTGATCTACACTTTGTGTTGGAATACCAGAATACCCCTGCAGATAAACTTGTCCTGTACCTAGAATTTACTGGAACTACTTCAGGCATGAGACAGCTCTCAGCCGGCCCAGAACAGCACGGTCAATGCCCCTTTGACCATTCTCTTGTCCAAGGTGGCCACATCCGTTACTGCTTTACCGGGCTGAGGCTGCCGATGCTTTTAAGGCCATTTTTCATAACCCAAGACTCATTCACTTCTGTGGAAAAAATCTGGGTGTCTGTAAAGAGGCTTAAAATAGAACTGGTAAGTTATGAGAGTCCGATGCTGTGGAACAGCAGATATTCTGTGCGATACAGAAACCAGGAGGACTGTGTCTAGGGAGAGCCGTGGCAATAGTCATTACAGTACTGCTTGCCTTCATTAGCAGAATCATGACATTAAATGCAGAGGGGGCATTCCTGGACACATATTAATTCCCTTTTTTGGTTATTTATTGGCCAAGTCCAATAAAAATTCTACCAAAAAAGGTATACGGAATGAGATCCTAAAATAGCAATTCAAGTATTAACGTTATTTTTCTATTAGTAACAATGGTAAATTATACTCTGTGAATTTTTATTCATTACTTTCTGAAAATATTCTTCACGTTGTATATTTTAATCTCCCAACCACTAGGCCATTGTAATCTCTTCTGTAAATTGCAAATTCCACTGATTAAAATTCACTGTATTTGAACCAAGTCACAGTTACGGCATAGGTTTCTGGACACAATTATACTTATTTGTGAGTAAGGCAAAGTCCCTGTCTACATGTGTATCAAAAGCTTCCTACTTAAAGAAAAAGAGAAGTTGGCTCTAAGTAAGATGATATTTAATTTTCTTCAGCCAATGAAATAATCTATGAACTAGTCTGCTGTGCACTTCAGATTATTTAGAATCTCTATTATTGCCTACTTGATCTATTTTTATGTATACACAGAGTATTTCGGCTCAAAAATGCAAATATATGCAGTGTTATTTTACTGTTCTGAAACCTCTATTCCGAGCTAGCTGGAACTTTTTCAAGAGCCTTCATTATCTTAGACATTTTGAGAATATTTTGAAAGCTCGAATAAATTGCCTAACCACCGAATGCCTAGGGCAGCTAGGCAGTGTCTGAAGACTTCGTGAATTGAGTGACTCTTAAACTAGACATTTGCACGGTTATTTTTAATTAATCACCATGTAAAATGTAATTAGCATGCACCACTTATCATTCGAACAGCAGTTGGCAATTTTTTTATTTTGTAAATTTTTCTCAGAGCCCAGAGTTCAGGAGGAGAGGGGGAATCCCAGAGGCTGATGTCAGGAGCAATCGGGGGTGACTTAGCTGGCTACCGCTCGGGAAATAACATGTCCTTTTTTCCACTCTCTATTGGGCAGCACTTTTTAACCTTAGAAGCAGACTAGTGTCCGTGCCCGTCACCCCTCCCTTCACTTCGGAGCAGTAACGTGCTCGGTGAGGAAATGATGGCACAATTGCACAAACCTCCTCCTCACGAGCCGTGGTCACAGCCCAGCCCCCCCCAGGGCAGCAGCTCTCCTTGCCAGAGCTGGGAAGGACTCCCACCCCCACGGCGCCCAGAGCTGGTAAGGATGCCCAGAATCACAGAGATGCCCTTTCCAAGCCCTCCCAGAACGCTGTACCCGTGCCTGCTCGGACAAGCCCATCCCCACGGACACAGGAGATAGGAAGCTGTGGTTGCCCCATCCCTGGAGGCATCCAAGGCCAGGTGATTCAAAAAATCACCAAATTTGAGGATGAGTTAGTTACTACATTGCATTTGAACACTAGGCTAATTCTAGAAGTAAGCTGAAAAGGCTTTCTGGGAGCCTTTTTCAACCCAGCTCTCACTTCTCCTTAAGAAAAAGGCCGTGAGACTCTGAGAAGGGTGGGGAGAAGAAAAAAAAGTGTGGTTCTCCTGTTCTTCACTGCACCCGAGGAAGAGAGAAGTATTACTCTTTTGGGTTTATACCACTCCTACCGGAGCTTTAGCAGCCTGATTTAAAATAAGATTTCAGCATCTGAAGCACAACTTGGACAGAATATAGCCACTTCAGTTAGAATTTACGGTTCTGAAAATCCCTCCTCATCTTTCTCAGAACACTTAAATCAATTGTCACTGTTCTCTTTATCTTATTACAGTTTCTCAAGTGCCAAAAGTTTTTATTCAGTGTATTTCCACAAACACCTCAGTACTGGCAGGGCTGAGCAGACAGCCCATACAACCTCCCACCCAAACCCGGCATCATATAAGAAACTGGCATTTATTGTTTTTAGTTTTCTGTGATTCTTACTGCTTCAAAGTGTTCCTAGAAGGCCTTCAGAATAAAGCTACATATAAAGTCACGCTAGTGGCCTCAATTCTTCTAAACACCGCATGGGAAAAAGTTATCTACTGCTTTCATGTAGTAACTCAGCTGTTAGAAAGACCACGTAAGAACAGAACAAAAAAAGAACATGTACAACAACAAAAGAAGAAGAAAAACCGCACAACTTACCTACAGAGGGAAGCACCCGGTTCCAAGGCTATTTATGTATCTTCAAGAAACATTAACTGGTTAAGATACGTAAAATACTTCAGGTAGAGTCTCTCAATATAATCAGCTGCCATTGACATCACAGAAGTGCAACCACCAGGTTGTTTGGTGTGTCCCCCCCTCCCCTTTTCCCTTTCCTTTTTAAAGGAGAACTGTCAACACATCTCCACCCTGATCAGCCACTTAGAAGCAAGGCACTAGCCGTATTTTGTAGCAACACATAACCCTCCTTCTTGAACTAGTCTTAGTTCTTTTAAAATGCTTTATTACACTCACAACCATACGAATTAAAAATGAAACCCCTCCATAACAATATCCACCTAAATCAAACACAATAAAGCACTAGTCTGTCTGGGAGAGCCTCCTGCTCCTGGTCACCTGCTGGAGGATGCTCCCCAGGAGACAGAGCAGGGGAGAACCTCTACTGCCTCACCCCTGGCTGCTGCTGCTGGGAATGGTGCTCCCGATCCCGCACCCTCCAGCAGGTCCTCCTTCCAGACTAATCTTTGCCTCTTCCCTGTTTCTGCCCAGTGGGGCATGGTTTCCAATTTTTTTCTAGCAAACACTCCTCAGCTTTTCCCAAGCTGGGCATTAGAGAGTACAGCATAGATATTACTCTAATGAAAATGTCATTTTTTACTACCCCAGCAGCTGATAATAAAACTTGTTTCCCTATCGAGACCTTTTTAACATACTATTTGTTTTAAACTGCCTATATGCCTGTAAACAGCTTAGATTGCTGTAAATTGATCCATCTGACATCCCTCTTTCTGGTGGGGATAGTCAGGATAAAGAGAAGGCCAGGTTAATTACAAAGAAGATGTGTTAATTAGGTAATTAACACATCACACTTTTCTGTAGTAGGCAGAAAGGAGGAGAAGGACGACTGGGGAATTGAGTGAAGTTATAGCAGAAACTGGCTTAGGGAGCCCAGAGAGCAGGGACTGGCTTTGATGAGACACCACAGCCGCATCCAATGCACTCTGTCAGAACCCAAATCTCCTGTGAACTGCACGAATCACCTCAGACATTCATCTTCCTCTAGTGAACGCCAGGGGTACAAGCTGCGCTAACTTAGCTGGGAGTTTGCCAAAGTTTGGACAGACCTGGATGAGTGTGGCCCCTCCTTGGCCTGTACAGCAGGAGACCTCACTGGGGGCTCCGCAGAACAAGGAGCTACTCGAAATCCTCCCTGCCCGCCTCTGAGAGCAGCCAGGGGCGCGGGAAAGGTGCTGCCATCCTTAGAGAAACTCAGTTAATCACACCCAGAGAGACGGAGGCTATTGCTGCTATCAACCAGCTCCGGCTGATGCTTTTTTTGCATTTATTTCAGTCGAGTGAGGACACGTACCTCATACATCATGAGTTTTGTCTCCGAGTTCAAAACCAGTTTGGACCCCATACGTGTGCCAGAAACGCCCCTTTTACCCGACGATCAGTTGGACCCACACCTGACAATCACCCCATGAGCTTCTGCAGCTTCAAGCTGACACTCCCTGAACCAACCAAGATAGCAGGACAGACCTAACCAGCACAAAAAATGAGGTTTGCATGGAATGAAAGCTTTCAGGGTGCTTGTTGGAACCGGCACCTAAGTTTTAATTTCCCGTCTGTCTTTGCCAGGCAAAGAGAACAGCAACGATCTACAGAACTGCTGTATAATTCCAAATATTTGTAATCTATGGCCTGACTGAATTTGTTAATGCCATTTAACCTCTGGAATGCGTGGTGCTGCCTGTCACTCATACTCACCGCTGCCAGGAGGTGCACAATCACTGTCAGGCAGTGTGGGGAGGGTCTCGGCTGTCTCACAAGGCGTCTTACCCTTCTGCTCAGAAACGCTGACCTTCTCTGAAACAGGGAGGGGAAACAAAAGCTGCATATTAAAATCCCCTCTCTGAAATCATACCGTGCGTGGTTTGCCTTTTTGGTAATTCATCCACCCTTTCCTGCCCATGTGAGCGACTGGAGAGCCAACACACTGCTTTTTTCTCTATTTTAGGAGTGATGTGGGTTATCATTTTCAAAGTGACAACTTTGTGTCGTACCCCTACAAAAAAATTTCCATCATAGATAGGCATTGTATCATTTTGACAAAGCAATAGAGATTGCAGGGATTTCTCTCCTTCTTCAGGCTTATTTTGAGTCTATCTGCAATGTCTCAGTTCCTCTAACATCAGCATCTATTATAGGCATTGAAATTCCCAGTTACTCATAAAAATTTCAGTGAGCATTGAAATACGTTTCCCTGCTGTTATCCTGTAAATTAGCAACGTTACATTCAACTCAGTCTAATTCTACAGCTTTGTCTAATCATTGCTTTATTACCTTCAATCTTTTTTCCCTGTTAGGCTGTGATGGTAGAAGGAAAGGCTCATGCTTCTCTGCGAGCCGTGCAATCCCGCGCCCGCTAAACTGCACTCTGAGTTTACTGCTCTGTTCTGAGCTTTGCAGATGAAATCAGCACTGGGGCAGGACGTGGGAGGTCTCAGCACAAGCCTGACCCTCTCAGAACGACGTCTTACCTGTAAAACAAATTGCTGAAATCTAAAAAAATGTTTCATTTCTATTTGCAGTGCATACTTCTCAAACTTTTGTAGCATGTGCTTATAGTTGGGCTCTTTTGTTTGACTTAAATAAAAGTATTAAGTACATGTACTGCATCAAAACCCACTATCAGTTTCTTTGAGCAAAGTAGCGTACTCTTCACCTATGCACATTTTTTGAAGATATGCTGTAGCTTATGTTTTTTCTTCCCTATTTCTTCAATTTTAGCTCTGGCAGACTTTTCCCCCCTGTCCTCTTCTTTCACTCAAGTTATTTTCTTTAGTGTCTCCATACTGCTATTCCTGTGTCACGCTCAGGAATCACTGTTTATCTTCTTTATTTCAGCAAAGTAGTTCCAATGCCTCTGCAAAACTTAACATGGATTTATACAGAGCCCTTTTTCAGATACCAAACCTTTGAAGATAAAGCTATCAGAGATTCAATTTTCTATTTCACAACCCTAGGCAAGGTCATTGTTCTAGTCCTACAGACAACTAAAATAAAGTTATTCCTGTTCCTAGATTGATGGGGTGTAAATTTGTGGTTGTGATTTACAAAAGTATCTGTATTTGCACCCTAACTTCCCTACACAAACATATTGAATGGTAAACTCAGGAAAAGGATTAATTTTCTCCCATTTTGAACTGGATGAGTATTATCTTCATTTAGTTGTTTAAAATTTACATCTAATTTTCTAGTTTTATGTCTAGTTTATTTCTAGTTTTCATGATCATACTTCTCCCAGGATGAAAACTACGGCTCATCTTTGGGACTGTTTAGCAGCTCCGGCAAAAATTAAATCCACAGATTATTCACAGCCCTGTTTCTGTACCAGCAACCTACTACTTACGGGTTTGCTTTTTGGTTTTCAGATTTGACTATCTAATTACATGATATTGTTTGTTAGCCTAACTTTCAGTTGTTTTATTTTTTTAAGTTTTCAGTGTCTTCATTATTGATGATACAGACAATGTATGTTAAGCCTCCAAACTTTATCAATTGAGTAACACTCAGTTAATTACACTAGATAAAAACCAATTGCTTTATGCAAATTATGCCAAAAAATCCCTGCATTGTAATTGTATCATGACTTATTAATATTGCAAATAGTAATTAAGCTACATGCATGGTAAGTGTTCATATAGCAAGAATCCAAATGATTACGAAAGCCAAATATTTCAATAGAAACCCAGAAAAAAGCGACAGAAGCGAGCTGACAGGAGGTGAGGAGAAGCAGCAGCAGAAAGGAGAAACTGCAGAGGACAGAAAAGAGGACATCTGAGAGCAGAAATAAGTGGAAGCAATCAAGGAATGGAATTTAGTAACAGATCCCAGGTGAAACAAAATTGGTCCGAGTTGTCATATCTGGCTGACAGTCTTTTCTCTGTACTGCACTAATTTTTTTTCGCTACATTTACCGGTTAGTAGAGTCTCAAAATTCTTCCAAAGAATAAACGAGTTTTAAAATTGAGATACAGCCTTAATTGTAGACTTTATGAAGTAGATGGGAATAGCTGAATCCACATCCAACCTCAGGAGACACATATTAACTAGAGAAAATATGGGAAATAGCGTCGGAAATGGAGAGCAGTTTGCAAGAACAGAAAGCAGGTAAAAGAGAGTAGGGAAAACCGGTACCACGGCTGTTCAGTGTTTTTAACAATTAGCTTTCAAATTGGATTTCCAGTTTCTTTTAGAATAGTCTTTCAATTTTTTTTTATAACTGGCAGAAAGATAGACTACATTTAAAATAGTATTGAACCATTTTCTTTCTTACTTTTCCTAAAGCAGCATTGACATAATGAGATCTGACATGAATAAATTCTGCACTTCACAATGGTTAGCTGTTATTTTCTATATTTACACAGAGACTCAGATTCTTTTGTAACATTTTTTGCAGGCACTGATTCCCCTCTGAAAACGAAGGATTCCACATTTCTCAAAATAAGGTCATTTGTGTGACTGAGTTCCAATTCAGGTGTCCAAGCACAAAAGCTGTAATCCCACTGTAATATATATATGTATTCATCTGTATTTTTACATAAGGTAAACAAAGAATGGAAGAAAGAAAATAGTTCCATTCTTATTTTGCAGGGAAAACCCCTGAAGCACCACCTTAACGGTAGATTCATAGATCCCTCCCATTAACTTCCATCGAAAAGGTTAAAAGTACACGAATCTTCAACTGCCTTCTCAGTTCTACCCAAGGATATAATTTTGTCATAATGAAACTGCAAGGGAATTACAGAAATGATAATAAATCAAAGTGCCTAATATCTTGTCTATTAGGCAAGTGGTACATAAACTCCGATTAAGAACAGACATTCTAACATACAAGCACTTACTTTTCACTCAAATACGTATGTTCTTTTAAGGTAGTTTTCATAGTTTTCCCCACTGTATTACTTATTTGTAACTAAACAAAAGAAAAAAAAGAAAAGGAATATTCAATAACTATGTTTGAAGGGTGATAAAGACAGAGCAAATAAAACTTTCAAAGCGTTCAAATCCACCAGGGAGATGGCAGCTCAAACCCATCATTCACAGCAACATGAATTCTGTACATAAAATCACATAAAACCATCTGGAAAAAAAAATTACAAATTGATGTATAAGCGATAATTATTCTCTTGATGAGATACTGTTTGGTATACAATATTACACTAATCCCGTCTTATCTAATACAAAAGCAAATGTTTGTGATAAACTCTGGTTATTTTTAGTACAATAAAAGGCTACTTTTGGTGTGGGTACTGAAAGCCTTTCAGGCCCTCTGCTAGTGCTGCCTTTGGCTGTCACACACATCCCCAGTTTGGTGTGGGATGTAGTAATTTAGGAACTCTGATTTTTAGAGTTTCCATTTCTGTTTTTACTGCTCAAAGGGTTCCAAGTCCGAGATTTCAAAAACCAAATATAAATAAATCAAGCCATTCCTTCTTCCCTTTAGATAGCGTATAAAACATGTTTATCTCTTGGGAAGTGTATGAAAGGATATATGAAGCTGGAGAAAAACCTCAGTGATTAGTTATTTCCCACAGGATTCCAACAGTTTTGCAAAACTGGAAGAACTGTTCCCCCAAGACTCTTTGCTGTCCCAGTCAGTCATGTTTAATTCTCCAAATCTGTGCTAATTTGAATTCCTTCAATGAATACTGAAATGTATTTTTTTCAGGGAGCGAGAAAAGCTATTTGGAAATATTAATGGCTAGGCAGTGAATTAAGAAAAAAATCATTAAAACATTCAGCTTTTCAGTATTAAAAGAGATGGATTTTTTTAAAATGTGTACAAAATAGTTGTGATAATGTAAATATATTTGCATTTGGTATTATTATGCTAACATATCAGCAGTAATGTTCACTCTATTAACAGAAATTGTAATAACAGTGAAGGTCTTTTAGCCTCGCCTCTGTTCTGGAATTATCTGTCTTCTAACAGTAAACTGGATATCTGTATTAGAAAACCATCATAGCTGAATTTAGAGTTTGGAACAGATTTTAGTTCTTTGTGATTGTTGTCTTCTCCTCGAGGTACACATCGCATCTCTCTGCTATTGAGAACAACACAAAGCACTGGATTCACACACGAGATTTTTTCAAAGACATCTCTAAGCTTTACATTGGAAACCAAAGTATTCCCAACAGGTTTTCTGATCCCAGCGTGAGGGACCAGCCTTCCCAGGAAGACACGGGAAGAATTTTGACCTTAGAGACACAGAACATGAACTATGTGGGAGTGAAAGGTAGAGGAAGAGATGGAGTTTGGGCACCTTCCAGACTATCTGTGCTAGAGCGGTGGTAGGTGTGGGGCTGGCCGTGGGCTCCTGCTCCCCTGGGTCCCCTCTGATAGTGGGTCACCCTTTGAGACAGCTTTCTCACAGCAAGGCAGGGGTGGAGAGACTTGTGTGCCACCACCAGGAGCAGGGACATGGACCCGAGAGCCCGCAGGTTGGGAACAGTGTTCCTCCTGCTCACGGGTGGCCAACTTGGGCAGAGAGAGGTCCTCCCTCTGCTCAAACCCCAAAATAGGATGCTTAAGTCAGGTTTCAGTGTTAGATGAGGAATTTAGAGAAATCACCTGCTTTGCTAGCAGACTGGAGTGGAAATATGGAGATGGGGCTTGAGGTTTGGGGCTTGGGCCCTGAGCTGGCGTTGGCTTTGTCCTAAGCTGGACCTGGATTCACGTGAAGCAGGCCTGCCTTCAGCTGAGGTCTTCACAGATGTGAAAGAGACAGAGACCCAGCCCTGTGGAAGCCACACTGAGCAGTAGGTGAGGAACGGTGCTGGTGCCGTGGGGAGCGCTCCCAGTGGCTGCTTCTGCATTTCTTCCAGAAAAGCATCCCAAAGTCTCCCGCATCCTCCCTTGAACTCAGTGTTGTCTCTGCCTGGAAGGATTTACTGACAGCTGCAGTTTCTTCCTTTTCCAATGATTCTGCAGTTTGTGTCAACATGAACCCTGTCAGCTTCCAAGAGACAAGTCTGGTAGGGAGTCAACTGCTTATTGCAAAGGCTTTGCCAGCAGAGATTTATTTTTCCCCGCTCCGTTGTGCTGATTGCTTTATTCTAGCACAGGAACGATGATGTGGGGACTGCTCGTGAGGACAGCGGATGCAGCAGATCTGTTCTTGGGATCGGTGTGAGCTCTGTGACTCCAGAGCTGAGCTGACAGGGGTGTTCACTGATGTGACCTGCTCTTCACTGTTACGTTTTAAATTGCTGCTTTTAATATTATGGGAATACCTAAGAAAGCCAGTTTTGGTTTGGTTTGGGATTTTTGTTTTGGTTTTTTTTTTTTAATCCAAATGACATTTTACTCCATTTCTTTTTTTTCTGTCTGCATTAGATGCACTTCAGCTGAGTCACCGAACTGGTCTCAGCTCCCCCATAGAACCGGTGGGAGAGTTGCCCAATTTTCATGATTCGTACTTCACAGAAAAGTGATTTTTCAACAGGAGACCTCTGGTACAGTCTATAAAGTTGTGGACTCCTAAATAATGCATGGAAACCGACTGACAACCTGCTGACTTGTCCAGGTTACTGTTCCCAGCTTCCTCAGAAAGAGTTTAAAGACTATAGTTTGAACATCACTACATGGGACTACATTTCCCATAATTTGATGCAATAAATAGCGTAGAATGAATGCCGTGTTAAAAAGAACAAGTGATAGAGTGGAAGGCAGGATTTTACACTACTCTGTTATTTTTAAATCTGCTGAAAGAGTGATGAAAATGACTTTTCTGCAATAATTCAAGCATAATATAAAACCAAGAGACTTCATATTTTGATACAAAGACACAAGTAACCAGTATGAACACCATTTTATAAATAAAGGGTTTACTGTATTTCTTACAGTGCTGCATTACAATAACCTGAATGTCAACACTGTTTGTTACACACTGGACATACGGACTGGCAATACACTTATTGTAGGATCTCCCCCTTAATTAGTCTTTATCTCACAACTTCTTATACGAAAACAAAGAACCACTTGGCAAGATAGCCCTATTATCTCTGAAAATCACACAGAAATGAATGAAGGATATTTTTAAAAGTTTGGGGTTTATTGCATGATGCTAATTATGTGCTTAGC
>KZ507454.1:26292-38272 GCA_002844005.1 Limosa lapponica baueri
GTCTCTGGCCGGGAAAAGGACCCGTCTCTCAGCCAAGCACAGCTCACTACTAAGAAAGCTACAATTTAATCATACCTTTTAGTAAGCACCCTATTGAGAAAATAAATGAAATCCTCTACATGACTTGCACTTGACAGGGAAAAATTCTGGTTTCTGCTGAAGCCAATGGCAAATGTTTTTAGTTTCAATGAAGCCAGATAAAATGAAGAGTGACTTTGCAAACCCTTGAGCAAGGATTAAGTAAATTTGGAGTCCTTTATCATCTTTGCACAATGAACGGATTTAGTCTTTTTTTCCTGCATTTTCTGAAAACGCCATGTCTCATGCACTAATAATGATACATAGTAAGAGTATAAGTATTTTTAAAACTTTTAATTGCTAAGCAAGGTTGAAGTGCATCTCATCTAATTTTTTTTTGTTTTGTTATTGTACAGAGGAAAGGAAGATTTTAAAAACCATTTTAACTCAGTTGTTAAACATTACTGTAATAAAAGCATGTCTTTAAAAGGTGAACATTTTGTCACTCATTGCATCATTTACGTACTCACAAAGTCTAATTATAAATATACAATGAAACACAAACTGCCATGTGAAATAAGCAAGAGAAATTGATTTCATGTATTTTTAATATCTCTGAGCCACCACTGTTCTGGTTCCACAAAATATACAAAGGAGAACATTTTCAACTTTATTTGTCCAATTATAACGTATTGCAAAAGCATAATTACTGTTCAGAAACATCCAATTTTGTCTGCAGGGAACCGAATGTGACTTATAACAATATAGACTCGTAGCCTTGTAGGAGGTCTGGGCTTACTCATATGTTGTTCTGAGTAACAGGCTTTTTAATTGACTACCTGGGACTACGGTCATGCTACTCAGGCATTGAAAATCATGGATTTCTAGCCCAGGGGCAGAAGATACCTGGATGCATATTCATGAACAGAAATAAAATTCCTGTTAAAATTCGGTTCTATTGTTTTATTAATACTATCTGCTTACAGAAGTACTTCTGAGAACAACATCAAACACTATTATCTGAGAAAGACGATTTTTATGTCATGATGATGTTTTTTATGTCCAGAATGTTCATGCATGACATTCACATCCATATGTATAAGTTTAATACATTTCCTCCTGTCATTTTCATACATTATTGAACTGAACAAAATTCAATAAAACAGAGACTCCACAGTTCACTTGTCAACATCAACTATAGTTTGCACAGGCTTTTTCAGCTAATGCACCCGAATATAGTCCTTCTTTGCATTTCTTGAGTCAACTTTCTGCCTATCAGTGTATCTGAATGGGCAAAAGAAGTCTAAACATGAAAAACATGGAATTCCCAGGTGTTCATAAACTTACTGTATCTTGCTCACAAGACCTAACGGCCTGAATTAAATCCTGCTGCATCTGTACGTTCCCATCTGCTCAGTGCAGAATTGTCTCTCCTTTCCACCTCCCCAAGCCCCATGAGAATGCCTTTTCTGGCCTTACTGTCTTAAACAAGGAAGCAAAACGAGAGATGGTGGAGTGCAGAACTGAGGAGGTCAATGAGTAAAGTGAACAGCAGAGAATGCCCCCCAAACCCTCACGGCTGGCACAGGGTGTCCCCAGGCTGAGCCATCGCGCCCGGGGCAGCGCTGCTGCCAGAAAGCCCCTGCGAGTCCCCAAATCAGGGCCAGGCCACCAGGAGTGAGACCTGGAAAGCACATCAAGGACTCTGGTGGCTTAAATATCCATTTCAGAAATCTAGGTTTGAGTCACTGAATAACTTTGGTATTTGATTAAAGAAGACATCGATAAAAAATGCCAAGAAGCTAATTCTGCATACCAAGAGGAGTTTTTCCATGTAGCCAAGATAGAAAATGACATTATTTACCTACCATCATTTTAGGAGTTCGGAGAAGGCTAAAGACAATCCAGCTGTATGGTGCCCCATAATACTGTACACTGCCCAGGTCTCCTTCGAAGAGACAGTATTTCCTGCAAAATTGGATGGAGATGTGGAGAAACAAGAAAGGAAAATGCCTACTTACCCTGATTTCCTACAGCCTTATATCTTTTGAAAAACAAACCGCAAACTGCAAGCCACTATGAGCAACTGATAATTGTTTTTTAATGGCAACGTGTAAAAATATAATAGGAGGCAACATATACTTTAATATGAAATGGAAAAAACCACAACTTGTAGGGCTGGGATTTTTATTATTTTTTTTGTTAGCTTTACTAGTTAGCCTGTTTTCTCCCGCTGCCTTTTGTGCAGAACAGATATGCCTGCACTGATTGCTTGGGGGTTTAATGCTTCCAGCTTAGCAAGGAGAAATGTGATTGTGAGCCCCACTGCAGGTATTTAAATGCCTGATCGAAACATTCAACAATAGATGTAATTAAGAAGGCTCTAATTTTACTTATGCGATTCAACATAAAGAGAGGAGCTCCATCACTTAAGTGTTTACGTCATTCCTTGGAGAAATGACCTTAACATATTGTAATTTCCAGTTGGAAGATTACCAAATTGGTTTTGAACCTAAGTAGCCCTGTGGGTGCACAGTCATTTGCTGCCAGGTTACATGAAGTACACTGATTACTTCTAATTATAAAAGACTTATTTTTCTTAATAAATAAGTTTACCTTCATTACTAAATAGATACTACAGTTCAACTTTTCTAACTGTTTGAATCACCTTGCATGCGGGCAGTTATCTTTCACGAAATACTTAATCTTTAAAAGTATCTTTACAAAAGGAATCACAGGTTACACAGAGTATATATAGAAAGGCATCAATTTGTGTATCACCCAAACTCAGCCGAAAGATCACCAGAGCTTTGGGTGACTGAGCTGAATTTTACATGGCACAACTAGGTTTCTGCAACTATTCTTGAGAGAAATTTTGCAAAATGTTTAATTTGGGTTTATAACTTGTGACCATAATGAACACTGTCCAACTGACACTCCAAACCATCAGCCACTGTCTCCCAGTTCAAATTTTCATTGACAGTTTCCAACTTCAGTAGAACCTCTTGGTTGCAGACAGCTATTGTTTGAGGGCAAGCTATTGTACACAACGAAAAAGCCAAAAAGAGTTGAAAATTACTGTGAATAAGCAACAGCAGTTCAAAATTAGAGCTTTACTTCAGACCGAAGCCGGTGGATAGTTTCAGAAAATACCAAAATGAAAACAACAGCAAAAATACTGATGGAGAATCTCAGCACGGTAAGTATGCATACTAAAAAAAATAGCAAAATTGCTCAGATCAAGGACATTTTAGGGCCGCAATCACTAACCAAAAATCTTAGGAATGCCTGACGATGCCACATTTGAGAGCTTTAACATGTCAGTTAATGTCACATGCAATGCTTCGCAAATAAACTTAATCAAGACGCAAAATGTATTTCTATTCTCTTTACATTACCTTCTCACCTCATCTCTCTGGGAAAGCCTTACAGGTGATCACCATTTTTTTCTGGAAGAAGACTGGGCTACATTCATTTGAGATCTCATGAAAAACTCTCAGTTTTTCAGCTGCATTTCCCTGTCAAAAAAATTTCTACATCCGCAAATATCTTCACTTTTCACTTGGTTACACTGGACTCCAGATTTTCAGACAAGAACTGCTTGATCTGTCCTACAGCAACTGTCCAGCCAACACATGTCAGAGCACCTGATAGAACAAAAAATGGGTCAGTTTATATGGCAGAGAGCCCCAAAACAATGAAGCATTCTGGAGAAAGGGGGAGGCTGGGTGCACGTGTGTGTGTGTTTACGGGGGAGAAGCCTTTTCCCACAGGAATTTTAATTGGATGCTTCTCCCCCTTTCCTTTCTGTTTCTTTATTAAAATATAGACTTCCTGATGTCTCATATATTCTTCATAATGAAGAGGGTTGGGAAGTTAGAAATCCAGAGGCAATGCCTGGAAAGGGATCTTTAACACTCAGGTCAGACTTCTGCTCAAACGGGAGCATTTCTCATGCTTACTGTGGCGACACCATAAGCTGTGCAGAAAATCACTGCATCTCATTGAGGGCCACTCCCACCGAGCCCAACGTGCTTCAGACACAGATTAAACTTCCTCTCTGGCCTGAACGACTGTTAAGTTTCTTGTCACTTCTCTGTGTTTTTATATAGAATACCCACAAGAAATTCATATTTGTCACAAATAATCACATCCTTATCTATCACTGGAGCAAACTGAAACCAATACAACCTCAGATTAAAGCCGTATGGGTTCTTTCCTTGTGTATCCAAAAGGAAAGATTAAATGTTCCTGTAGGATTGTTTCCTTCTTCCACTGATAATGGGATTTATTTATTTTTTACCATGTTACCAGAAGTGTCTGCACTGATTTATCTTCCTTTCTGAAAAAATCTGATGTCTGAACAACATTCTTTACTTTTTTAGTATTTTAGAAATATTAGACTGTTTAATAAATGTTACAAAAACTGAATACAGTGAAATAACTTGATTATCCACTATTAATTTGGGATATAAAATGTGTTGAATACTTCTATGAAAACTCCAGGATCTCCAGTGCTCCCTCTCCATCTCTAAACTTCATCTTCCTTCCTCAGCTCAGAAATGATGACTTTTTTCACCGTTTTCAGAATACCAAATATATATGAGGTGTTACCAATAATGGGGCTGAGAGTAAAATTCCGGGTGAGGTGGAGCTGTGCTCGCCTCAGTACCAGCAGTTTGGGTGCCTTAAACACACTCTGAAGAGATCGGTGACAGCAAAGCCTGGAACAAAAGCAGCCACAGGTCAGGAGGAGCCCCAGAAGGAAATTAAACCCCGTGGCACTCGTCACGGCAGCTGGTACCCAACCCCTGCTTGGTTTTCAAGCAACGCCAGGTAAAACTGCCTGACTGCCCAGACGCCAGCCTGACATCTGCTAAACATCATCCTCTATGAAAGTAAAATGACTAATAACGACTACGTAAACTTTACGGAACAAATAATATTTCATCAAACCAGGTGTTTGCCATGGAGCATTTTCAGGTGTACCCACCCACCAAAATCCACTTGTCTGGGAAAGGTGATGTGAGAAAACTCTGTGTCGGTGTGCTGAGTCTCACTGGGGATATTTTAACCACGGGTTTAACCCATGGATATGCACACAGCAGTCAGCACAGCGGTGTTGTTGTGGAACTGACAGCACACCCCTGTCAGTAAAAACTACAGGCATAATAGAGAACCATTTGTATTTCAGTCGCTGGCAGTTCAAATGCTCCTGCTTTCATTTCACAGTCTAAACCACCGGGTGTAATTCTTGTCTGTGTTAATTTCCAGATACAAATCGGCAATTAAAAGATCACTTTGACCAGTACAGGTCCCAGAGCCTGAAAACGGTGCCGTGGCATTGCTGATGCTCATGGCACGAGTGGTTTCCTGGGCTCCTGCCTGGGCTGGGGACAGCAGAGGGAACGCGACGTGCAAGAGGAGCTCAGAAGGGTTGGCACATCAGGCACATCGTATCCTCAGGCATCTCAGCACACAGGGCTCAGCGTGCAGGCAGCAAGCATCCTTTATAGCTCAAATTCTAATGCAAGGCATCATGCAATAATCCAGTCTTACCTGCAAGCAAATGAAAAAATAAATACCTTTCACTCAGCACTACCTGAATACTTCAAATAAAAGAGTGTTTGAGACAACTAGATAGCAAGCAAGGGGAAAGGCAGACTTTCTGAAGGTTTTCTTTCCACAGACGGGAAAAAAAAGTGGAGAGAGAAACTTTTGTGTGCGTTGTATACAGAACTGAAAAAGAAGAGTGTGAAGCCAGAAGCTGTTTGGAAGACTTTACTCAGACACTCTGGGGAAAACTTCAAAAAATCCTGCAGCAAAAAAGGCTTACATTTTTACTGAAGAAAACCCGCCCCAAAAACCCAAACAAAAAATAAACTCTAACCTCCCCAGCACCTGGAGTTTAACAGGACAGCAGAAACACTGGAGGACTCCTGAAATATTGAAGAAAGATTTTACTTAGAGGACAAGTGAAACTGGAGGCTCACTGAGAGCTTGAGAGGAAAAGGATATTCTAGAACTGAGCCCAGATAAGAAATAAATTCTCCCAAAGAAATGAACCCAGGGAAGAAATGCAAAGGAATGAAGATCCGAGCTGTGGTACGCCAACCAGGAAATTATATCAGCCAAAGTTCTACGTTGAAGCCCGGCCGTGAGAAAGCTCACGCCCAGCAGCAGCCAGTGGCCTCCTCACCCCTCCTCACCCTCACCTCCTTCCCCAGCTGCGGGTGCAAACACACACACTCCCAGCGCCGGTCCTAAGGCATCCTCCAACCTGCCCTATCGCCGTCTAGTTAGAGGCCATCTGTATTCATAACCTGAATTCTGCCAGAACGGATAGTCACAATCTCGCCTAAAATATTCCTTGCTCCTACGGAAAGGATTTGATGAATGTTTGCAAATGCTTCAAGGCCTGTTTTATTGTAAGATTAACTGCCTCTTATTTGGATGCTTACTCTTTTTGGGAGTCATATCTGCTCACACTTAACAAAATTATTCCTGTCAAGTCCAAGAGCTCCATTTTCTGCTGGACTGGTTTGATCTCATCAGCACCTCCTAAGCAACCTGCATTTCTTTGTGTTTTCATGCACTCCAAAAGCTCACTTTCAAAATGACTTCTTTATACATAACTATTCATTAGGATTTCTGAATCACTTACAGTAATAGACATTTTAGGAATAAAAGTATTCTATCCTCTGTTCCTAAAGTATTCTACTCTCTATTCCTATTAGAGAGGAATATTCCTCTATTCCTAAGAGCATTCTATTGTCTATTATCATTAGAGAGGAATATTTGTCTGTAACTAAGAGTATTCTATTCTCTATTCCTATTAGAGATGCATTTATTAGCACCATAGGCGGCAGTAAACAATTATAAAATTCACCATAATGCCACATCATAAAGGGTCCAGAGCACTCTCTGTAAGTGGTGCTGTCTCGGGGATTTAAAAAAACTGGTGTCTCTGAAACCAACAAAAACACTCCTTCTAATCAGTGGGTCTTGGCTTTGGCCTGAAGATAAATGCAAATGGAAATAACCCTTAATAAGAAAGAAAAGCACAACAAGAAAAAAAAAGGAAAAAAAAAGCTCTTATGGATAAAACTTAACATGGAAGAAAAAGTAAAGATTATTTCATTTCACAAGGTTCTCATCTGTTCCTGAAACAGGTAGGTGAATACAGAGTACACAGATGGGGAAAAAAATATATAATAAAAATAATCCATCCTTCTTTGAAACAACAAAAGCTCAGGAATTACTGTAGTGGATGTGTTTAGAGACCTTTTCCCGTCTCTCATCTACAGCGAGACCCGGCTCCACACACTGATGGGAAGAGCCTTTGCTCCCTCCGGCTGGCAGAGGGGACGGGAGGTGAGGCCATGGCCCCTGACCCTGCCCGTGCCCCCTCCAGCGCCCCGACACCTCTCAGAGACCCCATTTACTGCAGATCTGCCCCGACTGCCCCGTCCTTTCTGCGGGAGCTGGGCCGGAGCGCGAGCAGCGCTTTGCAAATGCTGCCGAGAAGCCTCCGGAGTGGAAATTTTGACTAATAAAGAACAGTTATCGTTCTTGAGCCACTGTTTGCATCAATATTCATTTCATCATGACAGGCTGCACATCTTTACTACTGAGGAGATTTCAGGGCTGAATTATACTTAGAAATTTGGGATTAACAGAAATTATGGCAGAAATAATTACCTTTTAACTAGAATCTAATGAGAAACACAAAATTTGAATCTCTACTTCACCCATTTGAAAAGCTTCAGAGTACGTGGAATCAACATTTCAGTTCAGGACCTTCTCTATTTTAGCCACCAATCTGCATAAATAGATATAATAAAGATGACTACAATTGTAATTAAAATTAGATAAAAAACCACTCTGTTGTTCTCATAATTCTCATGGCCAAGCTCTATGGATGTTATTGAAAATTGAAAATGAGAACAATAGCAAAAAATGTGGCCCTGTAGTACTCTGGGAACCCTTCTAAAAGTTGGTAGATGTGCACAGAATGGTTGATCCTTTCTCCAAGGTGTCCTTGAGCACCGAGTGCAGGGAACAGGAGAAGCGGGTACGTTGTGCCATCTGAACGCACCGCACACCGAGCAGCAGCAAACCACACCATTGAGCAAAAGCAAACCCGGCTCTAGCAAGAAAGGCTACAGCTCCATACCTTTTAAAAACTTCCGAAGATTTCGCTGACCTGACTGTATTTTCCCCGTTGGCCCCGCAAGAAGCTCTCTGGCTGGACGTACTACTCTCTGTACTACTTGACACACCACCTCTGGTGTAACTCTAAATTTCTTCTTTTAAAGTTAGTATTTCCCACAAACTACACATCAGAAGTCTCCAAGGATGGACACTTAGAGCAGAACAGGTGAATATCTGTTATAGTAATTCGTTGTCCTGCTGAATTTTGTTCATGTAACAAGTTAATTTCCATTTGGTGCAAGAGGCGTAAATTCCCCAAATAACCTGGAAGGGTTTCAGTACCAAATCCAATCTGTTACAGGAGAACCAGAGTAGAGCAGAAATATTGCGAGGCCAGTGCCATCCAGAAGATATAGCTTTCTAGAAGGCAGTGTATCTAAAAACTGCTGAAGCACATGGTACTAAAAGGAATGAAAAGTGCGTGCAGTTTCCTGTATTTCAAACCCTATCATTTGATGAAATATTGTATAGGAATTTTTAATGTCCTGTAGTACTATTAGCGGGATTTTTTAATTATCAGGAGACCTTAAATCTATCTCTGGACAGGGTAAACATTCTTTTTCTATGAATAAGTTCACATTTAATTAGTTTATTGCATGTGTTCACTTTATTTTTCTCTATAATTAATCCTGTACTTATTTTTTTTCATATCAGCACATTTCAGTGTTAAGCTGCTATTTATAATGAGTCTGAATCACATCTTGATTTGGTTCCTTCCATTTATATGTGCACTCCATATTAAAAAAATAATATTATGGTAATTTCAATTTTTGTTCTAATTTCTGGCACAACTCCAAAATAACAATTTATAAAATACTAAATGAATTACACATTTTGAACTTAAGTAAATGACACTAAGGAAATACAATTATGTACACTCAGTGTCCATTTGCTCACGTAAAGAATCCACGGCATCACTCATCCCTACTGGAAAAGCCTCTTCCAGAGAAGAACCCTGCCATTACCTGAAGCCAGTGGGAGGTTTCAGGGTGCGCAGCTCGAGCCATCGCCGAGGGGCCTCCAGCTCAGGAGTGATGCTGAAGGTCAGGTCTGAAATTTCTTAGCAGAGTTGTGCAAGCACTTGGATTCGTAGGTAAATCCTCCGCAAAGCTAACAGACCTAGCATTTTCCATCGACAAATTCTAATCCAGAACTTGGTCTGACAGTGGGTTACCAACGTTTCCGTGTACTTTTCTTTCTTCCTTTTTTTTTTTCTTTTTAAAAGACAGTATGACAATCATGTCAAAAGGGATGAGCAGAAATTCTGTGGCGTGGTCAGGCAGAGAAGAGAGAGAAGAGGCTCAAATACACTGAGCCAGATCTCCGAATGTGTAGCTCCTACGTTTTTCACTGTATTTGCAACAACATGCAAAAATACCTGCTGGGTGTTTTCCTGGCTCAGCTGAAGCCAATGCAAGTTTTGCCCTCAAATGTGCTGGAATCAGGACCCTTATTCCACATCTCACACTCAGCACAAAGCAGGCGCTTAAAATAACATCACCAGACTTCATACCAGAAGCTGACGACCTTGTGAAGACCAGACAGTGGTGGCCCGTGTTTCTGCTCTGGCTTCTGCAGCTTCAGCATCAACCACATTGACCTTCAGTGTGTGAAGATCCTCCAGCTGCCTTTGTTTGTTCCCTACGTGACAAACCCCAAGGTTCTTAAACCTCCATCTAAAATCTGAATTCAATAGCCTTTACTATTCAATAGCCTTTCAATAGTTCCTTAATTTTCTCAGAAGTATAATTCTTAGTATTAGGCATAAGTTTATAGGGAGCTGCCACCTAAGAACTATCACCTATATTTATCTGAATTTATTTTCTTGCTCACACCAAAAACAAGGTAATCACCAGTTACTCTTAACACCACATTTACAAAACCTCTCTTGCACACCGCCAGTGAAGCCCGTGGTTAAGTCAGCCTGTTGTACACCAGTGATCAGTTCTTTTTGTCATTCTGAAACACTATTTCAATGCTGAAAGCGATAATTTGAATTTATAAATGGTAAAATCTCTGAGGTTTGAATAGGCTGAGATCTGCTCTTCCCAGATGTCTTCTTTACTGGCTCAGAAAGAGAGTTTTTGTGATTCTGAATCATAAATCACAGTCTTGTTCAAAGCAGACCTGCTATTTTGGGGGAGTGCAATAACACTCTGACTGACACGCTAATAGACGGTTTTACGTGTTGGCTCCATTGTCCACTATTTAAGATACGGCAACTCACACTGAGACGTTTTTTTGTTCTCATCAGATTATAAACAAACGCAGGATAAATGTGAATGCTAAAAGGAAACCGCTTGTACCATTTAGGTTTGAAACGCAGCAGCAAACACATGGAATTTACATTTTAGCAAGCCTTCACTAGAATCGTATTTATCAGCATTGAAGGTATTCTGAAAAGCAGGAAGTCTGATAGTGAGTGCCTGACATTAATATAATCAAACCTTATTTAATTAATCATTTTGCGATACATTTAAAAAAAACCCACACTAATGAAAAACCAAAACAACCAAAAACTGTATGCTCAATCTTATTGTAATTTAGAGCTTGAACTCCCGTCCTGATGAGACAGAAAACTCGGACAGAGGAGTGGGCAGGCACATTCAAAAGCACAGGTAACAGGAAATTCCTTTACCTTGCCTGAGTAATCCCTGGTGGCTGCTACAACGCAATGGACAGGCGATTATCCAGTTCTCGTCACGAGCAGAGGAGGAAGACCTTTGAAGCTTAATGAGATGGTTCGTCCCTCTGGAGGCTGATGCACCAAGAAGACAACACGGTAGGTCCAGACTTGCTCTGGCAGATGAGGGCAAAGGTGGCAGCAGCATCCTGGTGAGTCCTGATGGTATCATGGAATCACGGAATGGTTTGGGTTGGAAGGGACCTTAAAGCCCTTACAGTCCCACCCCTGCCCTGGGCAGGGACACCTCCCACCAGCCCAGGTTGCTCCAAGCCCCCTCCAACCTGGCCTTGAACCCCTCCAGGGATGGGGTTCTGGTCTCCCTTTCCTTGGCCAGCACCTCCCCAGCTGCAATCAAGACAAGCGGCATTTTCCTCCACTTAGACCAAGCTGTACTTTGATATCTAAAGAAAATAAGGACAGAAAATCTTTAATAAATGTGCAAGAAAACTGTGCCTTTGTATCGCGTGGTTGTCAAGCCACTCACTGACAACAGGAAATATGAACTGGTCAAGGATGCACACGTCAAAGGTTTATCTGAAAAGGGTAACTCTGACCAATTTGCTACCAGATTTTCAGAAGAGATATCAATACTTCTGTAACTAATTATTAAAATTCCTTTTAGATTAGATGGGAGAGTTACTCTTACCTGATACAAGAGTCCTCAGGTTTATACATTACAGGGACAAGGAGGGTGAGATATATGTATTATTTCTTTGTTAGTTTTTAAATTCCCTGCTGTGTTTGCCAAAGGGTTTCACTGTCTCCAACACTGACACTAATTTCACTGAATATTCTCCCAGTGCAAAGCTACACGATAAGCAAGTTATTTGCACTAACTCACCCATCCCTATTACAGCTGTCAGGTGCCGCTGAAATTATAACAACGCCAGGAAAAGATGTTGCCAGAAGTATCTAAATCTGGTATTTTAACTCCTAATACCTAAGATGCATCTCTAACGCTTTTAAGCCGACTGTGGCATAAATTTTTGATCGTTTAAGAAGAATTTTGACTATTAGTCTAATTCCACTATAGATGATGGAGTGAGCAGTTCAAATTCTCTG
>KZ507455.1:34849-52056 GCA_002844005.1 Limosa lapponica baueri
TATGTCCACCTAATTTGAGAGTCAACCCACAGAGAGGAATCATCGAGTTCAGGGTATTTCCTAGTGTAGGAAAATAGCTACATAGGAGTGACCTGACCCCATGTATATATTGTTGTTTACTGTGAGAGTATCAGGTTAGAGACTGGGGGGTTTACTGGAAGGGTGTGAAGTTCCTGACTGAGGCAGAGGATGAACCCACTTAATCTAGGACTGGTGATGCATGTGAAGAGCTACAGCTCTGATGCTAAGAATACTTTACATCAAATAGTAAGAAATCTGTGAATTCAGGCACTTTAAGGATTCAATGACAATTCAGTGGGTGTTGCTGGACCGCTGTTTTAGGCTCATGTGCCTGTACTTTTCATTATTCTT
This sequence comes from Limosa lapponica baueri, assembly GCA_002844005.1. Classification (NCBI taxonomy): domain Eukaryota; kingdom Metazoa; phylum Chordata; class Aves; order Charadriiformes; family Scolopacidae; genus Limosa; species Limosa lapponica. The sequence continues at coordinate 35,222 of KZ507455.1, forward strand.
TTGCTTGGTTCTCATTCTGTAACAGAAAAAATACTTTTTTTCTGAATGTGAGACAATATATTGAAAATAATGCCATCTTCTTGTTTACTGTCCTCTCACCTACTTGTGGAGAAATAACCAATAATAACTTTATTAAAGTTTACTGATAAAGTTTGATGGACAAGCTTAGTTGCCAGAAGAGAACAGTTTAGCTGATTTTGAGGTCTGTTTTCTTTTTGCTAGAAGATTTCTTGTGTCCTGTTTCATTTGCCATGACAGAAGGAGAAACACCATTCTGAGTCAACCAACCTTTGCAAACAGTCCATAAATGCACCCCTGTACCTCATATGTAAAGAACATTGAATAGGAAACCACAAATACAGGGTGTGATTTCAAAACGTTAAAAAATAGAAAATTAAACTTATATAAAGGATAATTTGCTTTCACTTAAAGCATAAGTGTACTAGGGTAGGACTAATATATAAGACAAGTAATTGAGCAATTTTGAGACACAGCAATCTAGATAAGACCATGTAGTATAAAAAATTGTTTCATACCAAGCAGTCTGTTTGAAGTGTATGTGTATTTTTTTTTATAAAAGCGTCTGTGAATTGTTTGTGTTTGAATATTTGCCTTATTTTATCAGGACCCTTTTCCAGAATTCTTCAGGCCAGAAGAATGATGTCTTTCACTTGGACATTAAAAATGTAGGTGGGATAGGCCAGATCTTGGACTTCATGTACACTTCTCACCTGGATCTTAGCCAGGACAATGTACAAGCTATGTTGGATATCGCGCAGTGTCTCCAAGTGCAAAATGTGCTGAACATTTGCCACACCTTTTTAAAATCCTCTACAGCTGTAGAGCAGACAGCCAGCATGCCTTGTAATAGCGTATTTTCGCTGCAGAATACTTTGACTGCAGATGCCAGCTGTACCAATGACAGTTATGGAACAAACCTATTGCAGGAATGTTCATCTGACACACAAGCTAATAAAGTCTTGGCTGACCACCATCCTCACGCCTCGCAGTCTGTTAATCTTCACGCACCCTCAGGTGATGTGCAGAAACAACCGCAAGACTCCTTGGATGGCAACTGCACAGAGCTTCCTTTTAAACAACCAAATTACTATTATAAATTACGCAACTTTTACAGTAAACAGTTCTATAAGCAAAACTCTTGCTCTAATCAAGAGACAGTGGCAGAACAATCCTTTTCTTACAACACGTCTACAGAAACAAACACAGTAGAGAATAATTCTTGTACCGTCAATCACTCAGAGTGTGTTTTGGAAACCTCTGATCATTTACCATCAAACTTCCTGGTTCAGTCCGTGAATGAAGCTGCTCCGGACCAAGATGCCGAAAGTGCGCTTATGCAGCCCACCAAACAGATGCGGCTGAAAAAGGCAATACACCTCAAAAAGTTAAATTTTCTAAGATCTCAGAAATCTGCAGAGCAGCCGCTTGAGCCTAAAAGAGATGACAGTAGAGTAACAGGAGTAACTGAATCTGTAAGTGAAAGTACCATGGACATGACAAATGTTAGAGTTACTGAAGAAAAAGAAACTGAAGATTTAGTGAATTCTGAGAATTTTGAACAAGCTGCTGAAATTGAAAGATCTCAAGGTCCTTTGGAACAAGAAGGGCAATCACAGACTCTTCAGTCGCAGAGGCAATATACTTGTGAATTATGTGGGAAGGCTTTCAAACATCCAAGCAATTTGGAGCTCCATAAAAGGTCTCATACAGGTACAGTTATCAATAACTTGGTCTGCAGACCAAATATTTCAATTAAAGAGGATGTCTTGCAGTATCTCTTGATTCAGATGCTGGTTCAGGGTCTACTTTCAAAAGCTTGTGGGTTTTTTGGTCTTTTTTTTTTTTTAATGAATAATCTTACATGAATAAAGACTGTAAGACTGAGTTTAGCTGAGGGTTATATTAAAGATTTCTCCTTCATATTTGTTTTTTTAGGGTTCTTCTTGAAAGAACATTGTGTAGAATGAAAATTTTATTTTTGTCTTGCATTTAGAAGAGGCATTTCTGTTCAGTTTGTCAGATGACCCAGAAGTCCGAGTCAGATAACAATGAAAAGTGTAAATGAATAGAAGATACTGCATCATCTCAGTGCTTTCTGATCACATATTCCTAGTAAGATGCAAGCGGTTAAGGCTGGGTGGTCATTTCTTTTTAACATGTATAAATATACTCAAAAATAAATTAATTACTTTCATTGTGTTTACCTAGAGAGTAATGCTCTTGCAGACAAGTAGGCTGCAGAGTGAATGGGAATTTAGAATTAATTTACTTTGTTTTAAAAACTCACAGGTAATATTATTTTTAAACCTTGCATAGATTTATTTCTAAGTATCTTTTTTTTTCTAGTGAAAAACAAGACCTAGTCTCAAATCTGAATTAACTGATTTGTCTGTTCAGCTTAACCCCTGTGTTCTATTCTATTTCTATAATTTTAGACATGTTTTTTAAAAAAGGTTTTTAAGAATTACCTTAGCTAGTCAGGTAACACCATTGATTCCAAGTCCCTGAGATGGCATTATTCCTGATTAAGCTGCTGAATATTTTTTGCCTTTCTTTTTCCCTGTGTTAAATGTGCAATGCATCTCTCAGTCCTGTCAAATAAACATCACTTTGCAAATGAGCATAGGTGTATCTGTAGCTTGACAGTAAATACTAATCCCTCTTAGCAGACATTAATTTCTTTTGTTAATTGATCCTTAGTATTAAGAATTTATTTTTCCATGTTATTAGTAGAAAAATCTTTCCAGAACCTGAAAATAGGAACATTTTGCATTATCTTCCTAAAGTTTTCACTTGGTATCTTTGACTACTGCTGTATGTTCACATTACTAGGGCTTTTTTTTTTTTAATTTGGTCTCCTATGAAGGAGTTGCATGTGTCTCTTACGTAGATCCTCATTTTTTCCTTTGTATGTTTTTGAATCTATTATCCAATTTTAACTGACATAATCAGGTATATTTTAATATCTTAGAAATTTCACGAAAAAAGATCAGATAGGAGCTAGAGCATCTAGAGAAGTCGCAGCTGAGGGAGAGACTCTGGAGTCGCTAACGTGAGTTTGTGCGAGAGAATCTATGTGAAAGAGAAATGAGAAGCCTGTTAGAATTTGCCCCTCCTTAGACATCTTAATCATTGGAAGGAAGCTGGATTTTGTGAGTTCTGGTGCCCACCAAACTACTTGGGTTTTTTAAGAATGTGTTGTCCAAGTGATAGACTGAATTATTGTATGTTTCTGAGTCTGCTAAACCATTTAAAACATGGGGTTCAAAGTTTAGTCTACCTTTTCCAATGTATTGTAATGTAAAGGTTAGGGGAGTGGGCTGGTGGGTACTAAGCTTTAGAGAAGAAAGAGACTATAGCCTCTGATGCAAGTGTTTTACAATTTTTTTTTTTCCTTAGACACAGGATAGCCAGCAAATGCTTACAAGTGTAGAAAATGGGAAGAGAGAGGAAGTGCTGCAGTAGCTTTGCAAGGGTATTTATGTGTGTTGCAGTTCATTTTTTCATTCCTATTTGAGTTCTGTGTATTTACACATATTTACACTCCACTTAATCTCTGGTAGATGTTGTTTCAGGTTCCACAACGCTGCCTGATACAAACTAGCTTTATACATTGTGTAAGAAATGTGATCCTAGTCTTGGTTTTGTTGTTGGATTCAGGAATATCATGCTGCTTTTCATAAACTATGTTGTTCCAATAGTTTTCAAAAAATTCCAGTCTTGAATGTTACTTAAGGTGGCATTAGCATTCTTGTATAGATGTGCTGAACTGACAAAGTTTAAGAGGATAAGTTTAACAAATAATAAGCACATCAAAGAATGATGGAAAAACGGAGGCAAGAATATACCTGTTTGCTTCCCTGTTGTTTGTGGTTCATGTTAATTTGTTTTTAAATATCCAACTAGTGCAAAAAGAGAACTTGAAAAATTGCAGTGGATATTAGCATGTTAAGTAGGATGTTAATATAGGAAGGATCTGTAGCTGAACATGCAGGGCACATCTGTATCATTAATACTAGGTGTACTGGTAGATAAGTAATGGAAGTGTACGCTAAAAGCCATTTCCATTCATCTGCCACTTCAGAATGCATAGCAAATTGCTAGCTAATGAATTTTATTTAAAAACATTCATTTTCTAGAACTGAGCAAAAGGTTTAGCGGGCATTTAAGTATTACGGTGCTTACTGAAAGTCCTCCAAATCTGGTTTTGCTGAAGAGCAATGGCAAGACAGTTTTTAACCCATAAATGACAATTCTTTCAGCAGAAGTGCTGTGGAGGCCTAGTTGATGAGAAAAAGCACACATGAAATTCTCTGTCCCTGAACTCTAGGAATTGCTAAAGAATTTACAGGTTAACGTGGTTGCATTGATGAGTTGTCTATGTAAAGGACAGGCATACTCTGTTCAACACAAGTCATTGTATTGGGTTTTCTAGCAGTTTTAATTGTATTGCTAACGGATATTTAAAGCAATCTCTAAATAGAGCTTATCGCGTTGACGTTAAGATTGATTTTGACTTGTCTGAATGGTATAATTTGGTTTTTATTAGATCGACCTGTCTGAAAAAAAAGGAAGCAAATATATCTCTCTTATACAGTCCTTACGTAACAAGGAACAACCAGTGTCTTGCGTTTTTTTATAAATATTTTCAGGAAACATCTCATACCCTCCACCCCCATGGAAAGAGCTCTTGGCAGCATGGAAAACAGGAGCAGAGTTACACTGTCATGTAATACGCTGTTGATCCTCAACCTTTTTATTCTGAGCTTTGCTTGAGCAAGTTTTCAGCCTTCCATGCTTTAGTGGGTCCTGCTCCTCACCTTTGTGATCTCTTCAGGAACACCATTTCTGCCTTTCTGCCTTTCTCCTCTGGAGTTGACACACCACTGCTTTGATCCCACTACTGTGGGATCCCACTACTTAATCTTCATCTCTTCTTGCAGAGTGTTGAACAAGAAGGATGCAACAGAAGATAGAAAACACAAGGCAGTCCAAGGGTTCAAAAGTCAAGCCCCCTGGATGTTTATTTAAGCGTTGTGTTAACTGTAGTTCAGTATCTGTCTCCCCACTACATGTGGACGGCAGGATGGTTTCCTGTTTGCCTTCTTTTAAGGCTCCAGATACAGTCTCACCAGTGATAGGTAGAGAAGAATCATCTGCAGCTTACTAGCTGCACTCCTGCTAATACGCCCTAGGAAGCAATTAGTCTCACTTTACCTGAGGGGTGCTACAACGCTGTAGGTAATTTAGTATTTCTGCTAGAATTCATTCTTGGAATAGGCTGCTTGATATGCCTGGTGGTTTGGAGTTTCATGCAGGTGTAGAATTGTTCTCCAAAAACTAATTTGATGTTTCTTTTCAAACAAAACTTTTTTTGTTTTATCTTTATCCTGGGGGAGAAAACCGCCTCCAATTACTTGTACATCAATACAGTTGTAACAAGGCTGCATGCAGCCTACAACAATACTTTTGAGAAGTTTGAGCCTCCAATTCCCTTCCTCCTCCTCTAGTTATTTCAGGGTGTATTTCTGTTCAGATAATAGTCTTTGTGTCAACAGTAACTTTTTGGTGTAGGTAATTTCTGCAGAAATTGCTACTAGTGTTTTTATCCTCCATTTCAAATTACCTCGATGCTTTTATGGTTGTCAGAAGCCTTCCCGGTTGCCATGGGTCTGGCTCCCTGTTGGTTTCATTTATATTTGTGTTGTCAGTACCAGAATTTTTAGTGTTTTGCAAATTTAGAGCCATAATGAAATCAAGCCTCAGTGCTCTTTATAGTTGAGTTGTTTCGTAATTTTTATCTTTAATTGAACAAAAGCTTTATTGGAACTTAAGATTTCCATTCTTCATTAAGCAGAAAAAGTAGATGTAGCCTCAAGTTGTCAGACTAACTGTGAGATTGCTCTCTGCGAAGCCATAAAACTGTCTATGTTTACTCTCTGCTTTAAGATCTAAGAGAGCTGCATTTAGTTCTTGATCCTGAAATATGCTGAAAAAACATCACCTGTATTTGGCAGCAGGGAAGGGAAATGGAACCTCAACACCTGGATATTGTAGATGTTGCTTGTAACACTTCCAAGGATGAAGGAGGACTACTGATCTAGAGAATACTTGCTGGAAGAGAAGGCTACAAATAGCCAAGAGGTGTTCTGTAAAATCAGGAAAATTATAATTAAAAAAAGTAAATAAGAATCTTTAGACAGATTTTTGAATCAGCACCAAGATGAAACACAGTGTAAGATCTCTTTTTCCTTCTGGGAATATCTTCATTCAAAATCACAAGGATTTACACTAATTTTGCTTCCCTGTACCTGTGGATTATATATGTCCTTTTAGTATGCAGTTAGACTCATGAAAATACCATTAGAAGTTTGACTGTCATTGAATTCAGTGGTATTTGAGTATTATCATTGTTTTAAAAATCCCAGAAGATGCACAGAGATTTTTATCAGCAGTGTAAAAACTAGGAAACCACGAACTAAGCAGGGAAAAAAAATTACGAAGTACTGCAGAGGAGAAAAAGTGATTAGAAAAAGATACTTGTCTCAAATTTACAGGTAGAGAATTGAAATATTGTGCAGTCACATTTTCCAGATTGAGATTCAAGTTATTTTGAAAAGCTGAAGTGGGCTGCACTATTTTTTTTACTAAAGCTGCTTACATGTTTTTGGAGAGTCAAGCAGTTTTATATGTATAAATTCAGAATTTTGGAGGAAAATACTTGGGTTACTTATCAGATACTCTTATATAGAAGGAGAATTTGAAGATATTTGCTGGAAGTGAATAGCTGCGTGCTGATTGGAGATGGATGGTACATGTTGAACAGGAAAAACAGAATCCTTAAAAATTAGCTTCTCTGCATTCCTTATTCTTTTTAAGAGTGGGCCTTTGTGTGTACAAGTGAAGAAACTTGTGCGCTTCCCGTAGTTGTTGTTGTTGTTGTAGGACCTTGTCATCTGTTCTGCTCTTCCTGGAGGTATGGTACCCCTTTCATTTGGAAAAAAAATACTTTTAAAAAAATTACAAAACACTCCTATTCATATCAAAACTCTTCTCCCTACTTGTTTTGAAAGATAAATTCTGTTTCTGAGCAAGTCTGCCTTACAAGCTTAATGGTAAATACTGTACTTCCCTCTTGAATTTCCCCTTAAATATATGGGTAAGTGTCCCTTTGGGGATATTTTCACTCTTACATTCCCTGTTTTAAAAGGAAGTGTACCAAATTAAAACATTTGTATTTTATTGCAACTATTAGAAGTTCTATTCTGTTTCTTCTTTTAGGTGAGAAACCTTTTGAATGTAACATTTGTGGGAAACACTTCTCACAGGTGGGAATATTTTATATTATGGTATACTTACACTTGAAAATGAAATGCATCTATGTGTTGATTCTCAGAATAAACTTGGTTTTAAGTCTATAGATATTTTTTGTTCAAAGACAGACTTGACTTTAGGGATAAAATATTAAAATGTCTTATTTGAATATAACGTTAAATGTTTTAAATTTCTTTGATACGTTTTGTACCTTTGATTCTATCTGCTCTCAGTAGATGTGTTACATATTTTATCTTCAAATGAATGTTTAAGTATGTAGAGCCATCACTATATTTGAAATGCAGAGAACGTTCACTCTTAGACTTTGCTTTTGCCTTATGGTTCAGGATATGTTGTGAATAGCATTTTTACAGTGTCTGAAAAAAAAATGCAGGTTAGAATTTTATATAATGTTGTATTCACAACACTGTTTCATCTTCCTAAATGGCATAAATTATTAAGCAGATTTTTTTGAGTCGGTTTCCTTCTGTGAAGAACGGCACAATCTGAAGTGACAAAACTTATATAATGTTATATTCACAACACTGTTTCATCTTCCTAAATGGCATAAATTATTAAGCAGATTTTTTTGAGTCGGTTTCCTTCTGTGAAGAATGGCACAATCTGAAGTGACAAAACTCAGCTATGATTTAAAAAAAAACACTCTTGTGAAATTCCCCACTTACATATGGGGCCTAAGCTTTAGCTGTCTCAATTTGCCCTCCAGTGCTTGCTTACTCTTCTGGGTACAACAATTCATTTGCATTTCTACAAATTTGGTGCCTAGTTGTCTCACATTTCCAAAACGTCTCTTTCTTTTCTATTTTCTTGGTTGGAATATGTGCACTGAAGTACAGGAGACAATACACAGGTGCATAACTTTATACTAAGATTAAATAACAATTACCATTGAATAACTTTGGTCTTTCTTATGGTTTAAGGATTAGAATTATGTGGTCTCTGTCTACCCACCCACCAGGGCTTGCGCTTCTCTTGCTCCAGTTTTGTAGTCCCCCAGTGGGACTTCTTTGACCCATGAATTGATGCAGTTGCATCCTCCACTGTTACTAAATATGAGTATTTAGTGAGCATCCAGTGAGCAATACTGTTTCATCGTGCTTATCAAGCCGTTTTAGCAAATCTGGGTCTGCTTGTTGGGCGTAGAAAGTGCATTTTCACTCATTCTGATGGCTGAACTTCTAGTTACTAAAGAAAAAAGTGGATATTTCCAAATTCCATTAACAGTGCTTCTGGCAAATGGAGTGGTGTTCTGTATCATTGCGGCAGGGGAAGAGGGAATAAAAAGGCTTCACACGTTCAGAGTGTATGAGAGGAACGACAGACAACTCATGCAACATGCAATGCTCCTCTTTAATAGAAGCAGATGAAAACCCCAACAAAACTGGAAGTTTCTGCCTTTTAATTAAACACTTCAACAGCTTCCCTCCTCTTCCCTCCCCATTACCTGACTTGCCTGAAGGTATAGGTAGACACACACTGGTGGACAACACCTACACGTCCAGAGCGTGAGCCATAGTGTGTGCTTGTGTGCTGCAGTTCTGCTGGTCATGAAAGGGAACTTGCACACTTCTCTTGAATTGTGCAAATAAGTGAAACTCCACCTACCAGAAAGTAAGATGCAAGGATAATTGCTATCCACTCTTTGCTTAAAAAAACATCTCCGATCTTGTTCTTGATCTTCTCAGCCTGCAGGCACAGAAATAGTAACGCTTTTCTAATTTGAGCCTTCATGTTCTGTGCCTTTGAGACAGCGCAGTTGCTGCGTCTGAGAGTGTGTCTGCTTCTGCTGAATGTGACTGACGTTCCGTGTTTTGGAATGTCAAACAGAAAATGAAGAAAGCAGGGAAAATTGACATGGGAACTCATAGTCTGGAACAAATAACCATAAATGTCTTTGATTTTGGGAGAAAAAGGTTCCTTTTGTACTTCCAAGCCTGCATCTACCCTTACCTCTAGTACACAGCCTGTTGCTGTGTGGGCCTTCTCTGGCTGGCGATACAGGATATCGTGTTTTACCTCCTAACTGCCTCCTTTTGGGGCACCATATGCATTAGTTCTTTGACTTTAAAAGCATGCCATATACAAATGCACCAAGTCTAGCACATCTCTTTAGTTTCCAAATTCGTGAGGGGTGGTATGCAACCAGTATCAGTAAAAGGATTCTTCTGAGCATTTTTTTTTTCGTTCGCTGAAATGCTGGCAAAAATCCTCATATGCTTTTTCATTGGGATGGCATATCATGCCATTACACCATAGTTGTGTGCCACCCTAAAAGCTTAGGAAGAATATAAGTTACTGATTGTTTTGCCTGTTTTTGTCGCAGCACAGTTAGTAACAAGCTTTTGCCCTCATTAGGAGGAAGTGACATAGGCTTGTAATAACGAAGTGGATCTACTTGCTACTCTTTGTAATGGCTAAAAATGCCTGTATGGGAATGATTTCAGATTAATTGTTTCACTTCAAATTCACCCTCTGTCTTTATCTAGAATAACTTTCAAATGCCTATGATATGGTTTGGTTTGTGACCTGGATAGAGGTAAAGGTTCTGTCTTTTTTATGTTTCTCTGAAATGCACCTCTGCATAAAATCTCTTGTCTTTGCAAAGCACCAGTTGCTCCATGGAGAAGTCAGTTTAGTCTCCTCCTTCATCAGAAATCAGTGCCTAATGCCTCTCTTTGAGTGGATTTGGGTATTATAAAGTTGGGCCTGAGAGAACAGTGCTTCAGCCATACTGTTGTCTGAAAAACTTTACAGGGGTTACAGAAAGCGCTCTCAGGGTTCAGACGGTGATCCCTTTAATATTGTCCTCTGTGTCTGTTTGTGTGTCTGCAGTACTTTAGGTCTGGTATATTATAAACTCTGATTACAGTGATTGATCATCACAGGTAAATTTATTATCTAAAGAAATAGGAAGAAATTACTAACGGGTCTTGTTTTTGTTGTCTCACTGTGACTAGGGAGGACATGATAATCTTTGCATCCCCAATTTTCTTTCCTGATTGAAAGGACTTAATGTTCCTTTAGTGTACTTAGATAAAACCAGGCAGTTATCTATCAGAGAGAACGGAAGGGTTAAAAACTGACCATGGAAATACGCACAATTTATGGAATATCTGCAGCTCTTCCCTGCAGGTGAGCTGTATCTTGTGCTTTGAGAACTGGACTCTCAGTGGATTAGCCATTCAGAAGCACCAGTGGCTTTGAAAAAATAAAATAAAAAAAGAAGTTGGAATGAGTAAAATGGTTTTGTCTAGTCATTATGTGGTTTGCCGGCTAGATTAGCATGATTTTTACAGCATCGGGACAGGAAAGATATGTAATAAAAATTAGTTTCCAGTAATCCCATTTGTTCATTTCTGTACTTGCTGTTCCATTTTCTTTTGATACGAGTAAATATTTATAGGTTTGGAGCACTTGGCTCTGAGTATTATGTGTTTTGAAAAATGTTTACCCTATTCTTTGGTTTTTAACGTCCTGGTAGGTGAAATCAGACATCTGATGTAACAATATTTTATTTGTAGGACAGGGAAAATGAGACTAACATGAACCGTATTACTAGTGAGTTTTCTTCTTCACTGCAATCTAGGTAGTGTAATTTTCATTTATAATTGGATCTGTTTTCAGCTATAGGTCTTTCTTTTTTCCATAGCATTTGATTCCAGTCTTCTTTTTTTTCTTTTTTTTACTGTTCTCATCAATATATAGTTGCATACATAAGCAATTTGATCTTGAAGTACATGGTAGTCTGTCTTTACTAGATAAGAATGCTTGAGTTCCTACATGACTTGTAGTCCTCACTGCCTTAGAATTAGGAGTAAAAAGCCAGTCTTACAGTTCCCATCATTGTCTTTTTGTCTGTATACAGCAACAGGCTAGCTGAATTTAAATGTCTAAATTACTGTCCCTTCAGGCAGGTAATCTCCAAACACATTTACGTCGACATTCTGGTGAAAAGCCATACATCTGTGAAATCTGTGGGAAAAGGTTAGTAGAATTGTTCATCTTGGTAAAGTTAACATGATAACATTTGTTCATGTTTTCTTTAATCTTCCTGATAAACTAAGAGCCAAGAGCTAAGGCAGCGTGCTGCTCCATTTTGTTTAAAAGACAAATGTGTACTGATGGGATTAAAATACATAAATGTCTGCAAGTGTCTTGTTGCAAATCTCCATAATGTTATTGCATATATACTCTTCCTTTTTTTTTTTTAAGGATATACTGTTGTGTTTATTTTGAACAGTGTGAGTCCCAGTAAATCATGCAGTTTGGTACCTTTACCTTGCAGGGTTTTTTTCATTATTTACTCATACAATTTTTGTTACATTTTATGGAAATTATGAAGTATGGGAAACTTGATGAATTTAAGCACAGCATTAAATATTTCTGGTTTCAGCTAACAGGTGACAGAAAATACACTAATTTAGGAGCAGCATTAAAGTAAGTTAAATGCAGAATAGACTAGTAGCAACAGGCATTCGTTATAGTTGATTTCCACATGATACTCATTAGGAGAATAAGGGCTTATAAAAGACAGTAACTGGGTTTCTGTATTCTGTTACAGATTTGCTGCTTCTGGTGATGTTCAGCGTCATATTATTATTCATTCTGGAGAAAAGCCTCACCTGTGTGATATCTGTGGCAGAGGTATGTAAGAACCAAAGTTTCTGCCTCCGAGGTTTTTTGATTGAAATGTGAGGAGTCATTTTAATCTCGGTGTCTGTCATATTTTTCTAGGATTCAGTAACTTTAGTAATTTAAAGGAGCACAAAAAGACCCATACAGCTGATAAAGTATTCACCTGTGATGAATGTGGGAAGTCATTCAACATGCAACGAAAATTAGTAAAGCACAGAATTAGGCATACCGGAGAGAGACCATACAGCTGTTCAGCATGTGGTAAGATTTACTGTGCATAGCTTGGTTGTGTCTTTGCTTTTTGAATGATAGGTAAAAATTCCTGGGTCAGCAGAATAACAGTTAACCTGTCTTCCATACTTCATAATCTTTCATTTGGTGTATTAAACTCCTTGAGTTGCCGAAAATAAGTTCAAAAGTGAATTTCAGTTAAGAATAGAGAAAGGAACTAAGAGGAATCAGCATTAGATGTGTTTGCTAGCAAAGTACTGATAGTAGCTGCTTCAAAATTGGTTTATTTTCAGTATAGTCCTTTCTGATGGAATGCAGGTTGTTTGGTATCACTTGGCCATTGATGGAACTTTTTTCTTTTTTTTTTTTGTTCTTCTTTTTTATTTTTCCAATTGAACACTGTTTGGATTTAACTGCAATCAACCATAGAGTTTGATAATAACAACCTTTTGCTACTTTGCTGCAACCTCTGGAATAAAATCAAAACTTGATGAATGCTTCGTACCAGAGAACACCCGTTTTCAAAATCTAGAGAGGTCATACTTACAGGTGGTCTGAAAATGGCTCTTTGATCAGTGATTCATCCTTATATAACATAGTTCTCAGAAATTGCGTTGTCTATCCTTAGCTCCTGTGTTACTTGGCATCCTGTATTCTATGTCCTTTTCTGACCTTCTATTTTGGTATAATTTCATTGACATTCTGAGGAATCAGCTTTGGATGAGGGTAGCTCCGTATGATGATGTCCAACTGAAGTATATTTTATTTGTAATGTCTTGAGGCACAAGAAAAGCTAATTTTATCAGGAGATTTTGCATCGGAGGAAGGAAATATAGACATGCAGGATATGAAAAACTAAACAAACAGTTGTGTTGTTGTCATTAAAACAGGCTTATTTTCATCTTGTAGTGGTCTTTTGATTATTTTTCATTTTAGCCAGATGATTTTGTTCAGAGAAGGCAAAAATTGTCCAAAGAGGATCTGATCAAGCATTAAGAAATCATTTGCTCTACACAAAAAATCCACATGTATTATTGCAGTAATCTGTAATGTTACTGTTACTGCTTAATGGCTTTTTTGAAGAGAAATCTGGTCAGTAGAACAAAAAGTATGATGCCAAAAATTGAGACTGCAGTTTTACTGGGCTTTCAGATAATACAGATTTTCGTTAGTATCTGTCCACACAAAATAAAATAATCTGTAACCTAGGTAAGATGAGATAAAATCACATGCAGTTACCAGCTTATTTCTTCTTTCCTAAAGAACGTGAGGTGTCTGAATCATGTAGCAATTCTGGAAATTAATGCTCTCTTTTTCTGCTTCTTCTTCTGCACTTTGCCTTGGTTCAGCCTCAGACACTTTCTTCTTTGCAATAGGGCAATTGCATTTATTTGAGCCTGTGGTTCTGAAAATAGGCAAACAGCTGAATATTTTATTGTATTCTACCATTTACAGCAATAAAAAAATTACAGTTTGGACACATCTGGCTAGAATATAAAAAATAGACTGCTGCATTACATTGGCTCAAAGTTAACAAAAAAAGCTAACTTTGTCAGCACTTCAAGAATAGTTTCTTGGTAACAAACAAACCACTACTTTCTATGATGCAGCTCTCACTGGAAGAATATATTTAGAAGCTTATCAGCATCCTGTTTTTCCAGACAGACAAATAAAATTGATTGTTTTAAAATGTTTTTTCCTCCATGAAGATTGATACAAACTGAGAGCACTCACAGCTTTCAAAGCCTAATGGATGTTCCCATCTCTGGAGACAAAAACTAAAGCTGGGAAACACAAGTTAGAAAATCCTATCAAGAAGAAGAAACAAGTCATTGAATTGTAAAAATAGATGGAACTTGTTTGAACCTGTTCTAGATAAACAAAGTACCATGATTGGGACATACCATACCTTATCACTTGATATTTTCTCCAATTAAAACATGTTTATGCACTTCTGTTAAGAACAAAATCTTAATCTGTCACTTCTGTCTTGTAGGGAAATGTTTTGCAGGCTCTGGTGACCTGCGTAGACATGTGAGGACTCATACAGGAGAAAAACCCTATACCTGTGAAACTTGTAACAAATGCTTCACTCGCTCTGCTGTCCTGCGGCGGCACAAGAAAATGCATTGTAAAGCCCCCGAGGAAGGTCCAAACACACTAGATGAATTTGCTCAAGGGATTGAAACTTCTGACCTTGACAAATCTCAGAGTTCTGACTCTTTCGGCCAAGAAATGTCTGTTACGTTGTTACCAGTGTCTGTTAAATTTCCCATTCGTCCAACTGCAAATTCAACTGAATTTGATAGTTCTGCGGATTCTTACTGTAAGTTGCGATCAATGATTCAACACCAGGACTCAGCAAACCAACAGAAACTGAACGTGGATTCTGCTAAACTCCCAAAAGCTCCGACACAGCAAACTCCTCCGCCACCACCCTATGCTTATGCAGATGCAGATGTGTCTTCTGCAGAAGAACCCTTACAGTCTGACAATATTCCCATGATTCGTTCCTCTCTGGTTAGCTTGGACAGTCAGTGCAGTGACCCACTAGGCAGTCGAACATCGTCTGCTGCGTACAAGAATAATGAAGGACCATTCTTCTCCAGCATGACCCTCTGGGGTTTAGCTATGAAGACCTTGCAGAATGAAAGCGAATTGGAACAATGAGGACTGTATCAAAACTTCTTCAAGGCATTTCATGCTAAAGTGATTGCGATCGCACTGCAGCGTAGAGATCAGAGCTAGTTTTTAAGCCATTTAGCTTGGACACTGGTAGAAATCAAGATATGCGTACCTAGAACCCAGTGTAGGCTGCCTTTATACTGCTTCTTAGCAAAGTTCAAATCTAGTTTCGAGGACCTCTGTTGTTCTGTGACTGCACTGTGTTGCTCATGTGTTGCCAGGATTTACTAAAATTTACCATTTACTAAATTTGCCATTTAACTTGGTATTTTTTACCTGACAAGGGAGGAAAGGATGGCCCAATGCCTAATTTCATGATATGGGTACAATTCAAGCATGGGTCATCAGAGTTGTGTAAGGGTGTAGATATGAAAAGAGGAAAACATTTAACAAATCCCTAGTGAACCTGAGTTTCAGTAGTGGCTTTCTTACCAGTAGGATCGTTGGTTTACATGACTTGAGTATTGTGATATTAAATTTCAATGTAAAAAACTGGACAATATTTGTGATAGTGCAAAGTAACTGTATATCTAGAAACTTTATTTTTTTACAATAAAAACTTTTTTTAGTATTTTGTAAACTATTTTGCACAGCAGATTATTTGTACAATGAAGACCAAGGTCAGGAAATGTGAATAAAGGGAAGTTGTTTTATGTTGTATCATAATTGCTCAATGTGTTTCATCTCTTAATGAAAGATTTTCAATAACATCCATCTATTCCAGGTATCTTTACAATGCTAATGGGGCTACCACTGCAAGAAGAGCTGCACTATAAAATAAGTGCAATCAATACACGAGTAGATTGTCTTGCATTTCAGTGAATTAGTGTAAAATATTGGCTAATTAATGGAATGAATAGACTTTTACAGGATAGAAACTTTGCTTAGAGGCCTTTTTCTGCTTTGGTGCTTTGAATGGTTGTATTCATTTTCAGTATAGATCTGTTGCTGCATTTCAAGCTGCTTGCTACGGTCACGAGTTTTACTGGCCTAACTTTTTCCAACTCATCAAAAAGCTTTAGTAGTGTGTTGTCAAGCTTTATGCTAAAACATTCCTTAGATACTGTAGTTTGTGAAATGAAAATATACTAACCTTTTTTCTGAAGTTCATTCACAGGGTGGAAAGTCTGATTGAAGTACAAACTACTTATTTCCTATAAGGAGGCTCAGTGTTCACCACTAGCAAGACAGCTGTGAGTACTGGTATCTCTAGTATTATATGATAAGACTGCAAGGCTTCAGAGTTGCACATGCATGAAAAATAGTCCAAGATTTATTTGGGACTACAAAATCGCATAACCCCCCCAAACATCTGGTTATGTATTTTTTTTGTTGTTGTGAAAAGAAGCAGTTTGTAGGCCAAGAAGTAGATTTCAGTTTTTGCAACAGCTAACAAGTTCTGGTATCACTGCTATTTTAATAACACTGCAGTTCCTCTGCTGAAAAATTCATGTTTGTGTAAAACTAATAGCTGGGACTGTCTAGTAATTTATATGTGAAGTCACATTTTCCTGGTGTTAAAAAATACATTGTCACTTGTATCCCACTAAAGCACAAAAGTTCAAATCTATTACAATTGTCTAGTTCTTGGTAGAACAGGAATTAGTTTTGCTAGAGCAGGATTGTAGGCCACAGGTGACTTACAGTCCACTGCCTGCATTCTGTGGAGTTTTAGAGACTGGAAAATACAGATTTTTTTCATATTTTTAAAGTGCTCATCATTCCTCCCCCGCCCCCCCCACCCCCTCAGGAATTCAAAACTAGCTGTTCAGTTTCTTATTGTGTTGGCATCACGCATTGCAGTTTGTGTCTTCCCTTCCTTTACTTTACAGGGTCCTGCTCCTCCTAGTTTTTTAACTGCTCCCAACCTGGATTGAAATGAGAAAGATGATATTGCTGGCCTGAGCATACCACTCCTTAAAACAAAA
>KZ507456.1:5580-21464 GCA_002844005.1 Limosa lapponica baueri
GCTCTTGAATTTGTGAGAGAGACCTGATTACAGTAAGCAGCTCTGAGACAACTCCAAATTGCACCAAGAAGTGTCTGGCCCTAGAAGCCCACAAAGTCACCAGCGGGGAAAAGATAACTACCTTTTTCTCTCTGCAGATTGGAATGCCCTTTTATTCTTTTCTTTAAAAAAGTATTATTTTGCCAAACTGTTCCATATTTATTTAGTATCATTTCTACTGTCTTTCCTTCATTTCTGAATGCACACACACGGCATCTGGCTGTGTATCCAGCAGTTCCGAGTTTGACTTTAATCCAGCTGCTGCCATGTGAACGTTGTTACCAATGGCATCCCACAGAAGTCACTATTTGTGTTGCCACCTTCCAAAAAAATGGTCGTGATGGCGGTATTTACCAAGAGGAAGAGAAGCAACGCTGCAAGTTAAACAGATTTCCTAGTTTTATATCTGGACAAAAATAAAATTAACATTTAATGCTAACTATCATGTATTTCCATCTCCTGTCACAGAAAGATCCTGCTGTTTTATCTTCTGCCATTTCATGCCCTCTCCTACTGATGCTATACACAAAGCATTTTATCATTAATTCTATTTCTCTCTCAATTCCTGAATGCAAGCAACTTTAATTTAACTGAAGTTTTGTATTAGTTGATTTTCTCAGTTCAGTAGTTTATTGCAGTTATTCTACTCAGATCAGTAGTTTACTGATAGTGTTGGGTTGAAAGCTGCCAATTGTGTGTCTGTTTGATGTATAAGCTTTCAAAGCCTCCTCAAGGAAACCGTGTAGGCTTATACAGTCTTTTGACAATTAAAGCTCTAAGGGCCATTTGCATCACAAACTTGCTGCACCAGTGGAAGGCATCAACCATCATCTAAGGTAGGACTTAGATCTATATCTATACTGATTAAAGTTTTGATATTCATACCATCTTTGTAAGTCTATCTTCAAATAATATATATATGATGCACAGAATGATCTGCTTTGTTTTGAACGTGTTCGGAAGGCTGTACACAACGGAGCATTTCTATTTAGATGAAAAGTTAACACTATCTTATGAAAGCACAGATCTTTCCTTCTTTTCCCCGAAGTCTCTGACCTATAAAGACTTATACTCTTATATTTACTTCTTAAGAGCCTTTTCCTTTTGGGATCCATAATATTTGTATTGGTTTATTTCAGTGGAAGCCAGATCAGGTCTGTTTACTCATCTTCATGGCTTGCACTTCTTTTACCCATCTGTTAAATGGTTTGTAAGTGATATACGCCTACCAAACACTGCTTGTGGCAAGCTACATTTTCCCGTTCTTCTGATTCTGTGGTTTATTAAAAGCCTTGCACTGCCCAGGGATAGCAACATCAGTGGTTCAGATTAATTCTTTTTGGTCTTTAGCCAAACAACCAGCTAATTTTGTCACTTGGCTAATTTAGTGATGTGCCAGCAAAATTCATAATTACAGCTGAAAGTATTTGTACTACTATTGCTTGCTAAGCTAAGGTGACTTCAGGAATACCACGTACTCCTGCCCTTCAGTCCAGAGGAACATATTTATTAAAAGATGTAGAAGTGGAATCTATTTTCTATCTGTTTAAAACTTCTATTGCTTTTGTTTTTCTTAGCAATGTACTAGGCCATATCCTACTCGGAGTTACACAGGGAGATGTTTAAGGAAAGGAATTTTTTCCTTGGTTAGGAAATACTGCTTGCAAGCAGACTATTTTAGACAGAATTCGAAAGCCATGCAACTGAATATTTGAGTTAAAGCTCTGTCAGATGAGGAGAGAAAAAGCCCTTATATATGGTGGCCTTACTGAGACACATGATATTCTGTTCTTCACATGAGAAACAAGGAAAACAATTTCCTTATGGAAAGCATGATTTAAGGGATGTTTTATACTAAGCTTCTCTCTATTTTTAAATGGTAAGAGTTTCCAATAAAATCTTCCATCAAAAAAAAGAAATGTAATTTTCATATGGATTTATTTTGTTTTTTTTGAAGACAGGATTTAAAAGGCCACAGGCCCTTATTAACCTCATTAAAGACAGGGTCTGTTTTACATCAGGTTCACCACCACCCACATCCACCTCCATCATCACCAAACACGGCTGCATCCAGGACAGAGAATTTTCCCTAAATATTATTATTGTGGGATTTCCAAGTGACAATATTTGATAGATACTTAATAGTAAAACTAGGAGCCTGGCTGTTTGCTAAAATACTCCATGAATTTCTTAAGACTTGATAGAACTGCTCAGTGCTTCAGTCTGGCAACTGTCAACTTCAAGTATTCAAAATCAAGCCTCCAAAAACATTAAACTACTTAAAACAGAGAAAACAGGCCAGTATCTGGTGAGTTTTTTCTCTTCTTTGCAACTCTGTGGATGATCATTCCTCTTTGCCCTTCTTACTAAGTGCAAGTCTAAAAGACAGACAGGCACAAAAAGAAGAGTGTCTGGGGAGGAGGGACTGGCAGGGAAGACTGGGCAGCACAGACCAGGGAAGTGCAGTTCCTCAGGCTGAAGCCAGGAGCAGCAGGTCTGGTCCAGAATTAATCCCTGAGCGCTGCTGCTGCCGTTGGAAGTGTATGACAGTGCTAAGGGCTGTGCATGTTCACAGGCTGCTTCCCCAGCTGCTTTGAGATTAAAACCTAGCTCCAAAATACGAGATGCTCAAGCGCGCTATGTCCATGTCTGCAAAGGGCAACGGGGGCCCATGCTGGTCTGCCTGGAGGGGCTGGAAACCATCACTCCTTCCCCCGTAACAGAGGGGAGCGGAGCAGAGAGACCTTGCAACCTGTCAGGGGTCTGGCAGTGTGTTATGGGGAGGGAGAGGAGAGGTGAGAAAGGCCTTACAGAAGAGGGAAGTGGAATTAAGGACTGTCGGAGGATTATAGAGGAGGGCAGAAAAGCACTTAGAGTGTGAAAAGGAAGAGCTCCAACTTGTTCGTATTGCTGACTCTGACTTGATTTGGAAGCTTAGCTGTCATTATGAGAATTGGATCAGAAACAATTTTGGAAGATGATGATATTTACTTGCCAAGCCAATCCCTATCACTTACTCTGAGCGCCAGCTCCCTCAGCTCTCAGAAATAGCCTTCTCTCATTTTCTTTAGGCTGGAAGCAAATACTGATTCAATGGGAGTTGTGGGTTCTCAGCACTTTTCAGGGCTAAGTATTAGATGCATGCTGAACTTAAAAACTGACACATAAATCAAGCTGGTTTGTTTCGGTATTCTGCCTTCTCTAGAAAACAAATTGTTGTAATACAAAATTGCGCTTCTCACTTTGATAGCTTATTTTAGTTACCCATGCTGATGCGCTGGGTAGTTCAAATAGGCAGAATTTGACACTGAGGTTTTCTGGCACATCACTCCTGGTGGAGCTGTGATTGAAGTGACACAGCGGTCTCTCAAAGCACTCATTGAGGGTACGCAGACTTCACACAGACTGCTTATGAGCACAGGTACGGAGAGATTTTCAGCGACACCAGAAGCATTCACCCTCTCTCAGCCAAGTCTTGTGAACTTCTCCTTTCTGATTCTGCCAATTAAAGGTGCTACCTGTGTGTCTTTATATGCTCATCACTAGAGATTTAGATTTAGATTTTCATTTTAATTGTAAAGTAATTACATGAATAAATCCTGTGAAACCTTTACTGGAATGGTTTATACTGCCATCAAGTAACTGCACAGGGTGCGAAGAAAGCCAAGTACCAAAGTAACAGGAAACAAACCTGCAAACGGAATGGACATTTTCACTGTTACTCACCAGATGTTTTCTGTCCTGAAGCTCTACATTATTCATATTACCTGTTCATCTACCGCAGCATGTGAGTGTATCTATATATGATCATAATTCTGTGTGTGATCAGTGGAATCTACTGGATATTACTGGTAGGGAATCGGGATATAATCTGACAGACCGCTGGTCAGATTACATGCATTACAAGTCTCAAAAAGTAGAGGAATAGAAGTAATAATATTAGGGTCTTAGTACGTTTACTAAAGAATGTGTTTAGTCCTAAAAGAGATTTCAGTCTTTAATCTTAAGTACACATTTTAGTGTTTAGCCCTACCATCTTCAAAAGCCGAGTCATGTATTTAAGTAAATGCCTCGATCGGTGCAGTCCTACACCATGTCAGGTATTTGAACTAATCACAGTTACTTCAGTTAAATTAATGCACTATGTAAACAGCAGTTACTTTTATGAACATAATGAACATACTAAGCAATGTATATTTGAAAGAATAACTTACTAGAAAACACAGTCTGTGGGACAACTTGTGAATGAAGCCTCACATTTCTGTGACATACACACTGTTGCTTTTGGTTTGCATTCATGTCCCTGAAAAGTACACTCTGTCTACCGGATAAGATACACATACATCTGGAAATGACGCTTGTCAAGTTGTAAAGGAAAATAAGAAAAGGGGAGAGAAAAAAATATTCTATTGCAAATGTGTTCTGTATAGTAACTGTAAACAAATCTAAATCACATATAGGGTGTAACAAAAATCCATATGGAAAATGAATTCTAAAGTAACCCTTTGTCCAAGGAAGAACAATGCTTTTATCTCTTTTCCCACCCTTTTCATATTGACATTATCATACCATTTGCCAGGTTGCAAAATCGGATATTGGTGCTTCTCTTTTTCTGCATTCAAAAGTTTCACTGGATTTACATATTTGAGATAATTTATGGAAACAAAATTTCTCCAATAGTCAATACACTTTACCTCCCAGATAAGGAAACTATCTAAACTCAAATATTTCAAACTATACTATAATCAACAAATACCCAGGCACAATATTCTAGGGAGTATAATTAAGGACTTCTAATCATACCTTATTGTTACCAGCCAAGCCCTACCAACTAATGTTAATGGAACTCAGACTTAAGATGGTTACTACCAACAGTGGAGTCTGCAGGAATTAATTACCACAAGTATCCTAGCCACACAAATGTCCTGAAATGGATCGGTAAAATTCTAGCCTAGCAGGATTCTGCATTTCCACTGTCCCATTGGAGTCAGTGTAAAGTAGTCTTCAGGATGTTTATCTTGAATTTTAATGTTATTTTTCCTTTCCTTCTGCTGTATTCATTTGTATTCTATGCCACCTGTTCCCCCATCCATTTTCTTCCCAGGTCAGTATCCTGACCCTGCAGTAATATCTCATGAAATCTGATGTAAATCAAAAGAAGCTTATAAAAGACCAAAAGACAAACCTTTGTGGTTCCATTTTGAGGTTTGGGCTGACAGTGCCAGTTGTACTTCAGAATTTTCCTTTTTAACTTTTCCTTAATCTTTCACCTCCTTTTCTGATTTTTTTCCTCCCACTTTTCCTGTTCTTTTTCAGTCTTGTCATTCTGTCTCCCAGCTTCTTGACTATTTTCTCTTTCCTTTTTCTTTCCTCCCTCTGCTCTGATGCCTTTCATCTCTCCTAAGCCATCTTGCAGCTCCACAGTCCAATTCTACCCCTCACTGTTCAAGTCCTACTCCATCACTAACCTTTTTCTCATCTTGCTTTCACAGTCTCTTTGACTCTATCTACGCACTTAACTTTCAATATTTCCTTGCCCTCACTCTGTCAACCTTCATCCTTCAGCCAGTACGCACCACTTGGTATACAGCCTAGCAGCCAGCATCTTTAGTGGCTAATTATGACAGAGAGAATGTATTTCCTAGTCACAATGAAATCCCAGTGACTGCGATGTTTTCCACTGCAAAATTCACAATAGAGGCTCTGTTAGAGAGAGTGGAAGAATATATTGGTCTGTTTGGTTTTCCTTAATAAAACCATCTCATTTGATAGTTCTGATAAATCACGGGAAGATAAAACATGCAAGTACTTTATGACCGTCAAAGACTTGACTCGCATGTAAAAACCAGAGATGTGTGCAGCTGTGATCCTGCTCTACTTAGTCCATAACCTTTTTTTAGTCTAACAATGAACCAATATGAAACCATATTCCACTGGAAAGCTTGTGAATAGAGAAAAGGTAAAAAAATCAAAGAAGAGAAGAGGATATAAATATAAAATCAGTAAAATAAACAATAAAATAATTTATAGATACCTGTCGCTTGTTTGCAAAAGGATCCTCTACATAGAAGCAGAGGGAAAGGAAAAGTAAATTAATGTAGAACTTCAACGGGGAGCAAAAGAAAAACCCGAGGGAAGACAAAAGAAAGGAGCTGCTCCTGCAGAAAGGGAAGGGGAACAGCACCCTTCCAGTAATGGAAGGTTCACTTAATCAACTACCCCTAGCTGAAAGAGGCCAAGACTCAGGGGTAAATTAGCATATCCAACCACCAGATGGGGGCTATAACATCAGTTGAAAGTGCTGATGTGTCCAGAGACACCAGAGTCATCCAACCCAGCAGGCAGTGGGGAATGACACACTGATGCTCACAGTTTTACCTGCTTACTGAGGGCACAACTACAATTCTGCACAGCCTTCCTAGTACATGCCAAGTACATGTCCACATGGAGACAGTGTTTGCATGGCAGGAAAGCACTACAGCACTGACTGAAAGTCCTGACCCAGCCGGACAGAAAATACTGTCGCTCTTAGCCAAAGAAAGTAAAGTTGCAGCTCCAGATTTGATGAAGTTAGCAGTACCTAGTTAACGTTAGGACAGGATGTACTCCGTACCGCAGGGAGCAGCGCTAGAGAGGCATCGTCAGTCCCGAGTCATCCCATGTGCCCTGCTAGCTGCTACACTAGTAGAAGAAGCACTGCCCTTTCCCGCAGAATCTGAAACTGCAGGTCTTCTGGCAACCTTTTATTATCCATTTTCACAAGCCATTTCTGTAGGCATGCAAGTTGTAACTTTGTTGTCTTGGCAATGGCCAATCCTGTCAATACCACCAACCCAGTTCAATTTCCTCGGCCACTTCAAGTGGCTACGGTGTTCCTCGTTTTCTGTCTTAAATTGTTAGGTAGCAGTGATACGTACTGTTAAACTGTTGTCACATCTCATCCCAAAGGTGCTGGTATTTCACCGACTGATAAAGTGTGATCCTTTAATTTAAAACTTAAGGGACAGATATTGATAGCACTTTATCCCGTAAGGGAATCTACTACTCAGAGGAAGATACTGTTCATTCTAAATAAGGTTATCAGAATCTGGCCCACATAGTATTAAAGTAAAACATGTCAATATACAAAAATGTAAGTTTTATTATCAGTTTTGCTATGCAGTTATTGATAGGTTGTAGGCTTGACAAGAGAGAAGAATTACAGAGTAGGTGCACACTACTACTACAGAGGTGGAGGGAACATGGCTGTAAAGAATTCAGGTAGAATCTTTATGTTGTTGGAAGAGATAAAGTCTTCAAAATGACAGAAAATAATTGCCTAATAAAGAGCTATAGTACTGCCCTAAGCTGCAGAATGAAACAATTATTTTTATGTAGCTCCTCGTCTTTAGAATCTTAAATTCTTTTTGTTCTCTCATCTTTCCCTTGATCTCTTCGAAGACTTTTCCCTGTATATTTAACAAGTTTTTTTGTTTGTTTTCTCTGCCCCCTGCCCCCACTCTCCCCCCAGTGCTTTATCTATGATGTGTTTCTCTGTAACTCGCCTCTATGCTGTTGTTACTTTACTGACTGTAACATCACATCATGGACCAGATCATTACAACCATCTGTTATCCAGCACAGCTGACATATTAACCTACAAATGCCCCCCTTTCTCTCCATTATTCTCACAGGTCAGTACGGTTCATTGGTACCCCGTGATAGATGATGCAAAAGGAGAGGAGATTAGAGCACCAGTGGCAGGAGACTGACTCTGAATCTGATCAGTTCAGGCAGAAGGGATTTCATGTGATCCAAAGATGCAGCTGTAGTATAAAACAAGAGATACTTCTTCATGTCTGTCACAGTGAGTGCAAAATCCCAAATGAGCAGAGACATTGTGGGCAGTTGCTCATTTAATTAACCTGCCCTGACTTTATCAGGTTCCAGGGTCTAACGTCATTTGATAGAGTTTTCACTTTGCTTCTTAGATGAGATCACCCATTCTGGAGACAGTCTGTGTGGCTCTCTCTATACTGCATTTCATGTGTGAACCCAAATGCATCTCACCTCCAAATAGCCTGCGTGCTCCTGTGTACCCAGAGTGCAGCAATGGAGAAAGCTTGAGCTTTTTCTATATATTGTTCAGGCTGCAACCCTGGTAAGTCTATATTCCTGAACGTGCCAAATATTTCCAGGCGTGCCCAAACAAGCTATGGTGGCTCAAACACGTGGTGGTGAACATGGGGGCCAGGCAGGTGGTGAAGCACTAGAGGCACAGCCACCCGTCCTACAGCCTAAGTGATATGTTGGAGGATAATTGCGGCTTCAGATTCATAATCTTTTTTTGCAAGGACTTTATTTAATTGTAAGGTTCACATGTATATACCTCTCCCTCTAACATTAAATGGGAAGTTTCCTATTTTGTCAAGTTAACAGCTTACGCATTGAAACTCCTTTTTGGTGTTATGAAATAAAGCACAAGAGCCTTCCCAATCACTACTGAAAAACTTAAGCAATTCTGAGTGGATGCAGGAACACAGATAATTTGCTATGCCTACACACCTATGGAAGTCTTATTTAATGTTTCTGATGTATATTGTACTCATATTGTGTCCTTTAAAATTGACTCTGCTGCAAGTAACATAGATTTGTAGTATAGTTGTCACTTGCGTGATCGCAATGAGACAGCTTTTTCTTCTCTATTTTCATGATTAGAAAAAGGAAAATAATGCAGCTGAACAAGGAATACAAAATGGATAATTTAACCTACAAATTTTACCCTAATTTGCTTGATCTTAATTTTCTGCTTTTAGAATACTGGCAAGAAGATAATGATTTCCTGAGTGTATTCATTATTATCTCTCTGGATCATTTCTTAGAGTATTTAAAATTCACTATTTGAGCCGTACAGTTTAGTTGCCACTGGTCAGTCAAATCACATGGCATCGTGTCTTTTCTCTGACTGGTAGCTGAACAAAAAAAGCCAAAATATGTGGAAACGTCAAAAATCTAGTTCTGTACATGGTTGTGCCAACTTGGTAAGTTCTTTGTAGAGCTCCTCATGAAAATATCATTTCTATAACAAAGATAGGTGACATGAGAGCCTAAAAATGGGATCCAAAATGCATTAGTTTTTGAAGAAGTATTTACTGAAAGTGATTTTCAATATTCCCTCAAATTAAGATAACTAACTACCCATCATATTCAAAAGAGAGGTTTGGCTCTGGCTAAGAATGTTCTGTGATAAAGGTAATCAATGTACCTGATTGCCAACAAAGTACCAAATTTTCCCAATGATTGATTAATGAACTAAATATGGATTACAGCCTATTCAGAAGGTTTGAGGTGGAAATAGATTACGTCTTTTGTTGCCACCCAAAAAACATTATATTGATTACAATAGATGTTGGAAACTTTCCAGTCAGCCTTTTTTGTATCCTGCTATGCTTTGTTAGAGACCAATACTTTAACCCTTGCAAAGAGAAAACAAAATGCCAAGTTATGTGAACACAGGACCACATTAAGAAACAAGAAGGTGATACATTCATAAAAGCTACAGAGAAAATCTTTAATCTAAATTCTGAATAATACAATTCTGGGCTCATTGATTTTAATGGGCTTTAGATCAGGCCATTATTTCTGTTGCGATTACAATATCTATATAATTTATTAATTTTTATAATCATGACAGTGAGTTACTGTTTGATAAGTGTTTCTAATTTTAAAGGAAAAAAATATGTCATTAATTAAAGATTATTCCTTGGCATTAATTTTATAAAGTGTGCTGTAGAACTCTTTGTCAAATTAAGAAAGAAAATCTATGCCAACAGAGTGCCAATGAAGAACTTGTTATGAGTTAACAACCCTGCCTAAAGACAAATAGGAGACATCTCAACTTTCTGTTTAATTTTGACTCTGTACTGATCAACCTTTTCTTAACAGCGCCATCTCAGCAATGTGCTCATCTAAAAATAAATTTCAGCTTCACTGCAATCCAGATTTTCTGGCTCTAACAAATAATTTTTCTGTGTCAGGCTGATACAAAGGACTAGTATGAAACCATTCACCTCTTTGTCAGCCACTTTGGCTGATAATAATTGGAAAAGATTTTTTCTTTTAGTTTTTTTTTTTATTGTTAGCTGAATTTATAATGGTTGGAATTTCAACCACCTGATTTACTTTTGTGAAAGCAGCTGAAACCCATTTATTTCATTTCATAACTTCTCTAAGCAAATAGCAGTGCATCTTTCCCCCACCTGAGAACCACCAAGTGAAATGCTTAATGCAAGTTAAAATGACAACAACAAGGAAAAAACCCCCAAAACAAACCAGAACAAAGAACTTAAAGATTTTTACTCTTAGAAGTATTAATAACCGAGAAAGCATGAGAAAAATTTGAAGACAACTTTTTGTACTGTTCCTAGTCTTATTATTATATACATTTGGCAGAAGGAGAAAAGATACAGACATAAAATATTCACTGGACCACAATAATTCTGTGACAACATCTCTCAAAGGTAGAATTTGAGTCAATTCACCCCAAATCCATTGATCCTAGTTATGGGATTCTATATAAAGGAGTATAAGCAAATTCCAGTTTCAAATGGAATTTAAAATGTATGATGTCTTCAAAATCTCATTGAGATTTCCATGTTTTCCTGCCTCCCAAGACAGAGTTTAGCCACGGAATGGTTTAGACTGGTTTGTTACCATCACAACTTTGGGGTATTGGCGGGAGGGAACAGATAGTGAACTGGTAGCAGGAAGGTCAATGGTTTTGCCTGACTAAAGAACCTTTTGAGGCGAGAATGAAATCTGAATACATCCCAAATGCTAAATCTGGCCTATAAAAGCAAACATAGGACCCTAAACCTAGACCTTTTTCATTAATGCAACCAAAGAACATTGTCTTGCCAGCTGGATCACAGTGAAAAGTGCCTGTTAATACAAGTAATAGGAAGTTATCCATGGTAATTTAAGTAATATGGAAGTGTTGATTTAAGTAATAGGAAGATATAATCATTCGGGCTTGTTTTAAGGATGATTTCAAAGAAACCAGTACACATGGAAGCATCCTGTTCCTTTGCGGCTGGTGATCCTTCAACCCCGGTGGTAGAAGCATTTGTACTACCATACTATTATATTTCTCCAGTGTACAGAGGGGAATATCTTTTTTTCTGAGCTGCACAGTCTATCTGTTTGAAAGTATAGGGTACATAAGACAGTGTGGAAGAAGTACCTTTTGGTAACCAAAGAAAAATCCCTGGCAGCAGAAAGAGAACACAGACTCTAGGGTTTTAAGGAGCTCCTAACCAGCCTAATAAAAACAAAAAAATCAAACAAGAAACAGAGAAAATACACTCTTTGGGGGAAGACTGATACCATCTGGGAAAGTTACTAAGAGTGCCAACACATTTCTTAGTTGTACAGAGAAGTAAACTAAATGCAGAAAACGATGAGTACAACAGGAATCTGTGTGTTCACACTAATATGATTTAGCCACAAACACGAGGCATTTTTCTACTGTCTCTTGTGCACATGAACAAAGATGCAATTATGCATATATTTTTCTACACATACTCTTAGAGCCAAGTCCCAAGGATGGAGAACAAAATCAGTGCGTAGGCTTTAAATAAATGGCCATTTTTTTATAGTCTTGAGTAACTTCACATGGTTTTAATCACCGCTGCCTTCAATAATCCATAACATACCCTGAAAGTTAATTCATTTTCTCTTTCTCAAACCTTAGAAATGAAGATTTCCATACCCATTGTTTATGTCTATGGCAATTTACGTAGAAATTACACTGAAAAAGACAAAGAAATATAACATACAGTATAAAGTGCATAAGATATCTTCTCTTAGCCTGAAGAGACAGGGTAACTTTCCACCAGAACTAGTGAACTAGAAATTCTGATTTATTGATCTTTGAGGTCAGATGTAGATATTTTTGGTTGGCTGGTTGATTTTTGTTTTGCTTGTTTTGTTTTGCATTGCCCTTTTGAATTCATGGAAGGTAAGGTCGAAGTGTTAATGCATTAATTCAGTCAGCATTAAAGGGCCCCTTTTACATCTTTCTGAGTATCCTTCAAAGATGACATCCTGTTTAATATGTGTATCTGTCATCTCTGAAAAACAATGTCATGTTGGAACTTGAAATGGCCATATGATAGAACACAGTTCTGGTCCTGTTTTTCACTTTAGTGGAGTTTCACTAGGAAAGGATAACAGGGAGAAAACCCTGAAGGGGAGAGAGATAAGTTTACTTTCTTGAAAAAAAAGTCCTTTATTAAAGACTCAAGCTTCAATGAATCTGATTGAATTAAACTTGAGAAGTGTGAACAACACTATTTTTTATGGCTTGCAGCAATTTCTAACTGAAAGGCAGGTAACAAGTATAATAGGCTTATATCTGATATTTTGTTTTTTTGAACACCAAGGACTTAATTCTCACAGGAACGCATAATTTTGAGCTCCATTTTCCTATAATTTCAGTCTTTTCATGCCCAAATCACTATGTCCTTTCAGAATGGTTGCATGGCATTACTGTATTTTAGGTACAATACTAAATAAAAGCATTATTACTGCTTTACAGTTGGTAAACCAAAATGCTGTCCATGTTTCCAAAATGCTCAGTTCTCTTTAGCGCGATTTGCAAAATTTTCCACAAAAAGAAGAAACCTCTTGACATGAGACTTTTATTTCAGTAAAGCTTAACTAAATACATCTTAGTGTTTATATTTTGTGTTTGTCTATATACACCCTGTACATACATAGATTTATAAATCAACAGTATTTTGACTCTATTGTGATTCCCAGATGATTAATTTAGATTGAAAAATGCCACTTGATATTTCTTTGGGTGGAATCTATCCTTGCGCGATGGACTATAAACTACTTGAAGCCCACTTATTTCAGGGTTTAAGTAGCACTTCAGTGATGCATAGCCTTGTACAGATAGAATTTTACCTGTAAGGAGCATCCCACTCCTTTACTTTTGATAGTTTTAACTGTGCAGTAGGACTATAAGTGCTTTGTAAAATAATACTGTAATATTTGATGTTTCCCTCCCTCTCAGTTATATATATTCTTATTCTGAGTGGACTTTTTTTCCTCTTTGAAAAAAAAGGAAAAAAAAGGGGGAGAGGATTTTAAAGCAAAACAGAGTCTTTTTTGCTTTATATTACCACTAGTGCTGGTAATAGAAATCTCATGATGAGAAGTGAGGTGCAATCTGATGTGTAAAGAAGAGAATCAACTTCACTCTTCCTTAATCATGCTATTGTGCATCCTTGACGGTAGTAAGATCATGTCATTTTTCAGGAAACGAACAAGTACAGGAACATTCTGAAACATGGCTGGTGCACACAAATTTATAATCACCATAGCTGGGCATAGCACTTGGAAACCAGGCTGGGTTTCTTTTCCTCAGAAAAACAAACTAGCTCTTATGTATTACACAGTGGAGTCAGTGGAAGTCCTTCCATCAACTTCAAAGAAAACTGAATAGAGCCTGCAACACACAGGCTGAAAGAAGATGAAATAAGATTAGAGAAATGCGTGTGAAAAAGCACTAATTGAAGAACAGGGGCATTGAGAAGAAAGGATTAACCAGATTATAAATCCTATGTATAAGGAATTGCTTCATGCACAATCATGAGCCACTCAAACCCAATTGCTACGTTGTGCAGGGGCTTCTGTTCCACAGTGCCAACTGGGGAGAACACTCAAGACAAAGCAAGCAAGCTTTTTGCCAGATTTCTTGGCCCTGAATGATACCCGAACACCATGCTCCAGACTGATAAAAATGGAAACTTGGTGGAGTGAATTAAACGTCAGAATTTATTCCCATAAACATAAGGCAAAGAGTTCCAAGTCCAGATGAGCAGTTTCATTACGTACATAACTTTCTGTTTAATGATCTGTTAAGTTCTATAGTTTTTCTCCCTTCTGAATATTTAGATATCAATAAAATGTCTTGTACTAGTTACAAGAGTCTTGGACATATTAATAATTATGGGCACAGGATCTTGATGAAAATAGGTTTCAGAAGTTGACAGTGAGTGATGCGTTTGAGAAACTGTCCAGGACATCTCAGTACTTAAGAGATTTACTACAGGAAGTAATTTTGTGCAAGTCTAGATGAGTACTATCCTAAGAAATATTAACTGCTAAAGCTCAGTAAATGACCTGGTGAACAGTGAAATCTAAATGCTATGTATATGTGCATATACACACCTGCAGAGTAGATAAGCAGTATTTATTCACACTGGTATATACATTTTAGATAAACTGAAATAAACGTCCCATGTCAATTACAGATTTACAGATACTGCATTTATTTAAGATGAATTTTTGCAAATCATGCAGTATGAGAACACAAAATCATGCATATAGAGAACCCAGTAGCAGAAAATACCTGAAGCATAATTTATTTCAGCCCATTTCATAAAAGCCAGAAGGTAAAGATAAGGTAAATTCATTTATTCTTAGGACTACAGTGTTGCTGCTGGTATCAGACTATCAGAAAGACTATCAGAAAGTCAGATCCTGATAATATACCCAAAAAACCCGTGGCATACTAATAATTTCCATAGTGGGTAGTAGTAAACAGATTTTTACGCTCTATGACTTTCATAGTTATTTATTGGTTTTGCTTGACAATATTTCCTTGATTTGGACAAGTATAAGACTAGAATACAACCAAGAAACATAAGGATCAAGTACCCAGACTTTGGCTCAGGTTTAGGACACTGTGGTAGATCATGATGGTTCAAATGTTATGAAAGACTAGAATCATCAATTATACCACCAGAAAACAGACTCATGAATTTACCATCTGGAAGTGTTATTACATCGTGTGTCTAAATTATTCCCCTATGCTTAGCACAACTCTTCAAAGAGTGGCAATTTAATTACACAGAGGGTAAAAATTAAATTCTACAAATGATTGGAAGGCCTCCTCCTCTCCAGTACTGTATTGAAGAAGCTCAGTAGGAAGACGGTATTTTGATGAGACTATTTCTTATGCCATGAAGATGAAAGCAAGTGATTGCCCCTATCTACTATGCTGCTTACCTGTGAAAGGAAAAGCCTCTGATATGTTTCGCAATCAGCGTCTATCTAGTTTTGCCCACTGTTAACAATCAGGCTGTGCAAGGTGTAATTACACACACCTTCAGCTGCCACAGCTAAAGATGATGACTTAGTAAGTCTTTCCAAAGCTACAAATTATGACTGTGCAGCCAGGCCATTAGCCACAATGCATTACTGCATACGTGCGCTGACTGTGAGTTTATACCGGAGCCTGCCGTTAGCCAGGTTACAGGCCTTTCCTTCAGAGTTATATAAAGGAATTTCTGGAGTTTCTTCTTTCAACTTCTAAATCAAATACCCCTCAACACAAGGCAAGCCTACGTACAGTTGCCAGAGATAGTATGTGAGTGTGTAATACACACCTGATATTGCAAGTCTTCAGCCTTCCTTTAGGGGTCATAAAGAAGGCAGACTGTGCGGCGACAAATTCTCTGGAGTCTTTCCCTTTACAGGTAGGAAAAAAGAATGGAACACACTCAGCATTAGGGAATATCTGCTCCAAATTTTATATTTATTACAGGAACTTCCCATACTTCCTCAAGAGAAAGCCGCAGGTACAGCGCTACCTGTGAATGTGAACAGAGAGCTTGGGGCAGGCAGCTCCCTTTATGCCTGGAATAAGGATCTCTGCAAATACTTGGAGATCACTATCCCAACGCTCCTAATACATTCATTTTGTGTAAATGATGGCCAAAATATACCTAGTGAATTAATATTTCTACTACAGTACTTCTGAAAATGCAATAGTTGCTGAGTCAGGTTGGAGA
>KZ507456.1:25212-37299 GCA_002844005.1 Limosa lapponica baueri
TTGTGAAAGGAAGGCTAAGTTTTAAAACAATTTGGCTACTTCATCTCTTTGAGGCCTATCCTTCTGCTTGATGACATCCTTTGAAACAGTAGAAACAACTGAAAAGATATCAAAGTAACAAAAGAACCTCCAAACCAAACAAAAAATAATAATGTAACGCCAGATCTTAAAAAAAAAACCAAAAGAGGGATTCTCCCTGCAGGATATGCTCTTATTAACTCTCTTAAGGGCCATTCTGAAAGCGGCAGAGGAAACATTGTGGCACACGGGCTGAACTTCTCCTGTATCATCACAACTGACTCTGCATTGTATGCTTGCTGTTATTCTTCTGTGCATTTCCTAAAATGTCATATGAATTAAGTTACATACCATAGATTTATGGGGCTAACAATAAAAGAAAAAGAAAAGAGGAAGAAGAGGAAGAGCAGGGACTTCAACGTATTTCAAAAGGCTCAAAATAACTCTTCGCTTGAAAAGGAATTAACAACAACAGATGGAAATTTGGAAAACAAAATTCTTGAGAAAAAGAAGCAGCTACTTGCATTTTTTGGGTTAGATAGTTTGGATCACATTGACCTGAAGAGATCAGTAATGAAATACATAGATGAATCTACATTTGAAATACTGCAGAGAACCAGTAAAAAAAGACTAATGCAAAGCAAAACAGAAAATTCGAATTACAACAAAAGGTGTTTTGCATTGGGAAATATAAACTAACATACCTACAGAAATATTAACCTGTTTCTCTTTCTAAAACACGTAAAAATCATATTAGCTAAAAGTATACAGAAAAGACTGCTTTCAGTCAGAACTGTGTCTGCAAAGGCACTCTGAGAAGATGTACAGAACTAGACTAGATGAGCTCTCATCTACTGTACTCCCATCTTCCTTAGAAGGAGATATATGAGGCTGTGAATTACCATATTCTCCCTGAGGAAATACCTGAGGAATGTTGCTGCACATCTCAAACCAGCAACGATAGACAAAGTACTAAGATTTTGTATGAAACTAGCTTATATTATGCAGGTAAATACAAGAAAAATCCAACATCCCTACTATACAACTGACTTTGTTATTTGGTCTATTATTCAAGTGTAAGTAAGTTAGGGTTAAAATACAAGTGATGAAGACTGAGTCTTCTATTTAACTTTTGCTTGTGAAAACTAAATCATGCATTCTGTATTATGTTATTTTTTTAAAGAATGTTGTGTAGAAAAGAATAGTTTAATTTGGTTTTAAAATCACACTTGAGGAGAATATGACTACTAGGCTATTCTCCGCTTCGAGTTCTCTACTTCACCTAGCGGTGTTACACATCAAACAATGAAAACAATACATAAAGTGTATGCTTATGTATGATGGCTGCTCTCACTTCAAGATGCAAACAAAAGCTCTCATTCAACCAGTCACAGTATTTCTATCAATACAAACACATATTAGTGCATTAACTGCACGAGATACATCTGAAATGCCCAGGGGTTAGCGATCCCTTCATCATTACACCCTATTTACTAGCTGAGTTCACTAAGTCACCAGCAGGATCAGTTTGCTTCCAAACGCCTGTTCGGTCTCCTAGAAGCACAAATTATGATTTTTTTAAAAAAAATTATGATTAATCCTGATTTTTCAAATTACAGATAATTGGGTGTTGTGGTTTAACCCCAGCCAGCAATTAGGACCATGCAGCCATTCACTCCCTTCTCCCCAGGTAGGGTAGGGAGAAGAGGGAGAAAAAGGAGGAAGAAAACCCCAAACTCATGGGTTGAGATAAAGACAGTTTAATAGAACAATAATGGAAGATTAAAAAAACAGTAAAATAACATACGAAATAAAGTGATGCAACACAAATTGTTCTCACCACCCAATGACTGATTGCCCAGCCCATTCCAAGCAGTGATTGCAGATTCCTGTCCCCCAGTCAACCCCCATTTATACACTGAGCATGACGCCTGTGGTATGGAATATTCCTTTAGCCACCTCGTCCTGTCTTTGCTTCCTCTCAGCTTCCATGGGAAGCTGAAAAAGTCCTTGACTAATTTAACCATCGCTTAGCAACAACTAAACCAGTATGTGTTATCAGCATTATTCTCATGCTAAATCCAAAACACAGCCGCTACAAGGAAGAAAATTAACTCTATCCCAGCTGAAACCAGGACATTGGGGAAGACCATAACTTTGTCTATCGTAACTCTTAATTTTTCCTGTTGTAGTTTTTAAATAACTACCACTCAGTCAGCAGATTTCTCACCTTTCACAACTTCTGTTGTACCACCAAAGAATTAATAGGAATTAGCTTCTCTTGTATACTGCTGAAGTCTAGACAGGTGATACTGCATTCCCCACAGTTCAAGTCTGTCAAACAGTAAGAAATATGCTCATCCTTTAGAGAAATGCTAGACTTGCACTAAAAAAAAAATTAAAAAGAAAAAGGCTTCCTTCACAACCAGAGGTTTCTATAGAAATAGACTGTTGGCATATATAGATTATGCTTACACTGCAAAAGCAGTGGTCCTCGTATGCCTCAGTTCCCTCCATTGCTGTCTCACCAATGCTGCTACACTTTACTGTCCATTTATCAGCTTATATTATTATTATTAATTATTATATTTATCAGAGCACCTCCAGTCACCTCCCAAGTATGAGATGACTCCTTGTAGGCAACTACAGTTCCAAATCAAGTCCAGATGAAGTTGTTCTCAGGTCTTCAGAGGGCTCACAGAATCAGACACATACACTGAAAAAAGAGATACAATTCTTATATCCTAGCCCCTGTTTATGATCACACCTCCCTTCAGCTTGTGAGCATTTCTTATCAGTCCCTTCCACATAGCAGTATTCTCAGTCAAGTGATACTAATGACCTCATGATTTTTTTCTTCATCTTCCAACCACTGTTTCCTCATCCATCATACTTTCATGATTTCTGTGTAACTATACCTGAGTTGAATGTTTCCTCATCCTCAGTAGAGTAACAAGTCAAAAGGCAGCTTCTATGTTGTTTGGGGTTTTGTAACTAAAAGAGGATTCCAAAATTAAAACTAAACACTCTTCCTTGTTTTCTGTCCTCCTCCTTTTTCCCTCTCCTCCCTTCAATGCTCAGCATGCTTGAGTGCTTCTTTCCAAAAAGCCCTTATAGCAGGTCTTCCACTCTTCATCAGCGGGAGGGCAGGCAAACCACACCCTCCGCAGCCAGTCAGAAGGAATCAACCAGCACTGTGCCACAAACTAAAACACCTGTATGGCTTTTACTTTTACACCAGCTGCAAAGATACAGCTGTAAAGGTGTTGCTGGCTCTCTCCTCTGTTGACTGCTGAGCAAGTCAGCATTACCCATGGCTGCACTTGTGTACTCAGAAAGGTAGCTTCTAAATAGACATGTGGGATTTTTGGGTGGAAAACCACACCCTATGAAATCTGTTGATGCATTTCCCCAAGTAGTATTGCTGTCATGAATCCCAAACATTATAACAGACTGTAGTGACATATACGGTAAGCATTTGAAAACTCTTGGTCAAACAAGTTTGTTTTCCTATGCCAAATGTAGACTTGAGAAGGAAACAGCTTACATGGGTAATAATGTTTGTTTTGGATCGATACGCAGTAGATTGCCCAGTGCTGATTATTTTGAACAAATGCACAGCTCTAGCCCATGTAATAAAAATCTGGCTGCCCTTTGTTACTCATGAAACTCATAAAGGTTAAACCTTTAGCCTGAAGGAAAAAAAGATCCTTTTCATCCAATGAAAATTAATAGGACTGAGCATCCCTCCCCTTGCAGGCAGCTGTAATTTTTCAGCTAAGAGGCACAGAGGTTTAAGAAGAATTGATGATGGAAAGTTTTTGTCACCAACATAAACACATTTTAAAAGCGGCTAGCAGTAGGCTCACACTGAGAATTGTGCGTCTGAGGCGATGCCAGTGGTACTTAGCACAGCTGCTCATGGCTGTGCGCCTAATTGAATGTTGTTTGTCTCAAGATTTTCCAGTGGACCATTTCAAGTGGCAGCACACAGCTGATGTGCCATATAACCCGCATTAACACCTCACCTGCAAAATACATAATTACATTCAAATCTGCTGATTAGATGCAAAATACAAACACATGCCAGTGGTTGCATTTCAGAAGTAGCCGTGCCCATCCACACTGACAAAAATGAGTGGATTGTTCTCTAGAACTGGTCCCACATCCGGTCTCTCCAAAAAAGATCGTTGGTAGCATGTGTAGGAATTAAAATTTCAAATGATCATTTTTTGAAAATGGCTCTTTATGGGTAGGTAAATCTAATTCTGTTTCCCACACATTTATTTTGCATCTTAACTCCTATGTAAAGGTTTGTAAAACATATTTCTGTGATGCTAAAAAAGGAAATCTTCTGATAAATTACTTCTTATATATACAGAATGAGCAGTCAAATTGTGTGATTTATAAATTTAGAGGATGTTAATCTAATACCTCTTAATATAACTGCTACTCTCTTGTCAATCTTTTTTATTGGAGCATGTTGGTTCCAGATTTATTTATTTTTTAATAACTAGTGTTCACTTCACAAGGAAGTTTATGTTTGTGTTAAACTAATTTACATCCATTTCAAAATGCTGAATCTAAGCCTTTTCGTTTTTCTGCTGGGAATGCAGTCAAGCACAGTTGCTGCCGAATAAGTATTTGGAAAACATGTTTTTATTATTGTTGGGTCTTCGGGTGATCACTCACATGCAGTGGCTGATCTGAGAGGTCATCACAGCCATTGTGAATGCAGCTTTGTTCTACCAGAGCAGGTAACAGCTAAAAAACTCCAAACAGAACGTAAGCCTTGAATTTAGGAATAATTTATTAAGACTTTCTTAATGCATTTATGTAGCATAATCAATTAAATTCACATCCACAATGAGACATGAAACATGGTTTGGGGTTTTTTACCTTAGAAAATACAAGTAGGTAGTCTAGCAGTCTGTAGTCCTGCTAACTTCCATGTGTTTTGAGGTTACCTTCATTAAAATAATAAATTCTTACATTAAAAAGAAAAATTACTATTGTTTCAGATATGCTACCCCAAAAAAGGAAGAAACAACCTTGAAAACCCATGTTATATTAAAATGATACCTAGTAGACAAAACCAATCTCCTGAAAGAGATTTATGACAAAGAAAAGCTTAGGGAAGCAGGCTGATAATGAAGGTGGAACTTAAGTTTGTCCCTTTGCGTCTTCAGACTTTGTGCACTTTGTGAAGAAGGGTCCCTCTGAGGAAAGTGGTGATCTGAATATCTAATGAAAAGCTGTATGTGTTCTATAAAACGGTAAGAATGAAGCTTGCATACACAATCATAAAGCTGATGCTTCCTAATTTTACAGGCTACACAATCTACTTCTAGCATTCACCTAAACTCCTAACATGAGATTCTTCCTAGAAAGAAAGGTAGGAATAGAATTTGTTACCTATATACATCTCATAAGGAATCAGCTGAAGCACTTGAAGCTTTTCCCTTCAGTTACTTTAAAACCAGCTGGTGTTACTGGAAATACCTGGCTACCAGTACTCAGGGAACACACTGCTGCTGGCAAGACCTCAAAGGGGTTGGGGGAAGAAGCTTCTACTACCCCTTTTTTACTCCATGGGCATGGGCTTATTCACTCCCTTGTTAATTTTTACAACATTAATGGATCTCTTAGAGGTTTTCTACATTTAAATCTCTTACTTTGCCAAACTAATTAGTGTTGTTTTAATCACTTTCATATCTCAGAGCATCCACATCCTGGTAGGTGCTTAAGAAAGAAGAATAAGGGACTGGCTCCTTCCCTGAAGAGCTTGAAGTCATTCTCATTGCAATAGTTCAAGAAAGCAGATATTCTTAAAACAGACTTTGCAAACTACACTTTAGGAACTCGTAAATGACATATATTGAATTTTTAACCTTGACATTGCACCTATCATGATTTTTATGTCAAATTGTTCTTTGATCAACAATTCCTTTTCAATAAGCTCGCTTCTTGAGAGTGTCTCTTACCTTGAGGAAATAACTGATGTCTTTAAGGAGCATAGCTCTTCTACACGATTTGTATATTTTCACAAAGCACTGTATCACAAGGAACAAGAGATGGACTTAGAGCAACTTTGGTAGACTAACAAGAGAAAGAACTGCTCCAAGGAACTGATGTTATGAACAACAGCCTTTTGTATAGACACTATATTTTATCAAAATTAAAGTGTAGTGAGGCAATATGACACACTTATAATGTGCAGTGTTAAAGACTTAGAGAAGAAATGACAGGGGGTTACTGTAGTAAGATGCAATTAGAGGGGCATTTTAAATTTCTTATTACCAGAAGTGAATTTTAAGAGAGAATCTGACCAAGAATTATGACTCAGACCTTTGAGAGAGCACTGTATTTAATCTCCTTATGAGCAAATTTGAAGTCTTGATTTATCTCTGACACCCAAATTCTGTTAACACAGTAAATAAACTACATATTTTTTAAAGTCTCATCTATTATTCTCAACTCTCATACGTCTTTTTAATTTTAAAATTAAATATTCTGGATATTAAGTTGCAAAATACTGTCTTTAAAAACTCATTTCAATGTATTAATAAGATAAGCTACTGATTACACTAGTCCAGGTGTGCAGAACTGCTTAGATATCTCTATGGAGCACGGCACTGTGCCATATCATCATATTCTATCTTTTGTCTGGCTCATTTTGCTAGCAGAACATTTCAATAACATACAAAAAAAGAAGCTTCTATGTTTCACTTTATTTCATTCATTGCTGTCCTTATCCACACCAGAATTACAGTTTTTATTTGAAGGTGTTGCGTGGGAGGTGACGAAGAGCCCAATGAACCTTCTTTATTCCCTTTCTTCCCACTTGTGGTAACAGGTCATACTGGGGTTTAGCTAGAAGAAGAATTTGAGTGGCCTCACTTTAACAGAATAATTACAGTGCCATAGCTATGCTGATATAACTCCCCCATGTGGATACTCTATTTCAAGGATAAAAAATATTTTATTCTAGAATAATTACTCTGCTTTTTAATTCTATCTGAACAAAGTTACTTTCCCTCCGAAGGGAGAGATCACATGGGAAGCATATCAAGATATCACAGTTTCTTCTTGTTTTCCAACCCTCTCAGGGGATCCTGAGATGCTGGAACAGCACTGATTCCAACTCACCAAGTCTCCACTGTACTTCAGTCAAGAGAAGGATATGATCTGCCATATAGTCTTGTCAAAGACCCCTCTCCACAGAGAAGGGGACTGAAAATGGGATACCATGAGGTATCACAACAGTACTGTGTAAGTAGTTATTACATAGATTAATATCAGCCTGAACTGAAAGGATGAATTTGCACTTGGTTAAATGTCAACACTAAAACAAAGCATTCATTTCTTACTTTTTTTTCCAAATGGACAGTTGAAAACTATGCTTTCCTTTGACAAAAACAGCTTGATAGGAAAAGCCTAGGCAGTCCCAATTACAGACTTAACTAAACTGAGTAATATTTAATTTAGGGCCAGAAGTAAGGTTACTAGCGTCACAGAAACTATTCACTTTGTAACACATACAAATGCTTTTCAAGTTCTTTTTCAAAATGAATCTAAGAGGCTGCTTACAGACACAGATAGAAGATCTGTCTGTACAAGTCTCCCAGTGTAGAATGTTTTCTAGACTTGCAGACAATTTCCACGCTTTCACTTCACATATCAAAACAACTTCACACTTTAAAAATGCCAAAATAATTAATTAATTAATATAAGTTAATTAATATAAGTGAAAAGAAATAGGTATGATATCCTATTATTTACTCCAGCCTTTCTTTTCTCTCTTAGAAAGAGTGAAGCTCCTCAGTGGTGTTACATAAAAAATCAGACTCTACCTGATCTAGAAATAGAATAAAAAGTTTTCTATTGCTGCCATGATAAATAGCATGGATCATCTAGAGCTGCCTGATCACAAGCGGCACCAAGAATACATTTTGCATCATCAGCATGGAAAGAAACCCTCATTGTTACTAGCAGAACGCCTACCAAAGCCTGAATACAAACGGTTAAGTTCACAGCATCTGAACTTTCAAGATCACCAAGACAGAACTATTTTTAGCTATAAACCTATTTTGTAGCCTTTGATTTTTCTTAAAAGAGTGCAATTTTTAAAAAGAAAAAGCCTTGGTTACTGCTTTGCAGCTTTACACTTCAGTTAGTAAAGTGTCACAGGTTTTAAAGAGCATCTGAACTTCCCCTTGAGAGGTATGAAAATACTCCTGGATGACTTCTAAACAATAGACTTAAGGGCACACACTTAGCTTGTGTAAATCAGTATCACTCCATTTAAGTTAATGGAACTATGCCAAGATACCAACTTTCATCTGACATCGTCTATTTTTTGCTTCCAACTATTCTTTCATGGAGTTAGAGAACAAAAGAGCTTCAGAAGAGATCTTTCTGGGTACAGACTGACCTCCTTGAGTCTGACTGATGCCATAAAACAGAACTTTAGCTGATGAACCAAACACTGCATCACATTTCCTCCAACAACAACAATCTGAAATAATGATCTATAGGCGCTTACTGTTGCTAGTGCTTTTTAAATGTTTCCCCTTGTGCCTCAACAGTTGAAATCCCAGGAAGTTAAATCAGCTTGCAAATTTGATTGAACCAACACCTGCTCATCCAAAACACATTTTAACTACAGGAAGGAATTCTTCACTCTCATTTGGAGCAGCAAAAAACGAAACACATGGCCAAACAATTTCAAGGCTCTGCAGGAATACAGAATTAAGCCATAGCATGTCCTTGCTGTTGCTGTTCCATCCTGTTTTCTACTAGTTCCAGTACACAAGCAGGCCCTGGCTAGAAGTGCATTTATCATTTGCCGTGCTTCTGTTGAAATACAGTCAAATACAGCCACACATCTTCTCTCACAGGATGTAAATTTAATTGAGAAATGGGAATTAATATCACAGTATCATTAATAGTTTCTGCTTGTCCTTTAAAAGCCTATACACTGATACACATAATAGTGTGATATACTGAATGTAAAACAGCGGGATATATAACACCCAAAACAATTAAGTTTCTTCTGATGTTATGAATTCTCTCAAAACTAGTTTTAACCTGGCCTTGCAATCATAAAAAGATATAAGTTTATATATTATTATATCACAAAACTGTTGTGAAGCTGATGCTGTGGCTCTCTACACGTACTCAGGTGAGGTTGTTATACAAGAATGGCAGCTGATAAAGCCACAAGACCATGGCTGGAATCAAGGAGAGAAGGAACTGGCACTATTGTCTCCTACGTACCTCAGAAATGCCATAGCAAATGGGACTTTGGCAGTTGTAATATGAATCTCTCCCTCAATAATATGCTTTTTTAACTACAAACATTTACAGAAGAGAAATAAACTGAATTCCCAACTAAAATGTCCAGGAAGCAGATTTCCTGTTTGCCAGAGACAAAGTTCCTAGCTGACAAAGGCTTCATATTTAAGATGGTACTTGAGCAGCTACATTTGAAATGCCAGACTCAACCCCAGGAAAGAGGCCAAGTATGCAAAATATAGGTACAAGAGTTTTAAGTGTATTGTGTATTCACTTTTCACGCAGCAGCACTATACATCATGTGTGTTCTTATTCCTAACTTAGGAAATTGTACAGTATTCCTATAAATCCACACTTAGATGTGGGCTGTAGCGCCCTGACATACATGTGTTCACTCTTTCACTACTGAGTCTCAGTATCACAGATGCCAGGAACCCCTCCATCACTGTACCCTGATCCTCGTAACAACCAACGTACCTAACGTACCGAACCGGATTCACAGAAGCATCTTCTGTTGAAAATGGTCCCTTGATTTTCAAGCGATTCACTGTTGTGGACATTGCTATTAGTCTTTATCAGTGCATCACCATCTCTCAACTCGCAGCAGAGAGGTGACCCTCCCTAGAAATGAATGACAGGAAAGAATGAAACACTTCCACACACAGAGAAATAGAAAAATAAAGAGAGGACATAAAAGGATGAAGGGATCTTAACTGAAGTTAACTTTTAGTTATTGGTAATAAAAATCTCAAGCTATTTTACTGAAGCTGTATCAAGGGAGTGACACGTTCATAATTACGCTGCAAACATATTCGATGTATATGCACAGCTTATGCAGTATTTTTACTGAAAATTTCCCTGCTGCTTTAATTTTGTGCCAGCTCTTTCTGAAGCCCTGTACTAACTATTGCCAAGGAAGTGTTTGTATTTAGTTTCCTGTAGAAGAGGGAGAGGATTACACTATGACTTTAAGAAGAGGAGAGATAACAAAGAAAAAAGGCAATAAAGAAGAGACATGGGAAGAAATAGAACATCCATAATCTTGTAGTTCTCAACCTTTTAAATCAGTCAAATAAGGATGAACAGTAATTTAATATATTCTAAGACCAACAAGATGTGAATTTTGGAAGGCTGCACCTTACAGAACTGGAACAGTCGCTTTTTGTGAAAGCTTGTACAGTTCACAGTGAGTTTCTGAAACAATTTAATAAACAATAAACAAAAGTTTGGTGTTTCTGAGTTTTGGACTGTGTCATAGTATCTAACATTATATCAGGTACTGTGATGCTTGGGAAGTATAGTCATGGAGCTGGTATAAAACCTCATCATAAAGAGACAGTTCATTTGTACATAGTCTCATATGGACTATGCATGCATTTCATGGAGAATTACTAGCTGGAGTGAACAGCAACTGCTGGTCAAATACCGTAACAGTAGTAGAAATAACTAGGGGGAAGCAGGTACCTTTACTTTTTGAGGCCACAACTGCAGAACTGCATCACGTTGTCCCATATTGCTAATTGCAGCATTACACAAGATTTGTGAAGAATCACTTAGGTTGGAAGATTTAAGATCATTGAGTCCAACCATTAACTAGCACTGCCAAGTCCACCACTAAACGAGGTCCCTAAGCAACACATCTACATGTCTTTCAAATATCTCCAGGGATGATGACTCTACCACTTCCCCTGGCAGCCTGTTCCAACGCTTGAGAACACCTTCAATGAAAAATTTTTTTCTAGTATCCAATCTAAACCTCCCCTGGTGCAACTTGAGGCCGTTTCCTCTTGTTCTATTGCTTGTTACTTGGGAGAAGAGACTGTTACCCACCTCTCTACAGCCTCCTTTCAGGTAGTTGCAGAGAACAATAGGGTCTCCCCTCAGCCTCCTTTCTCAAGGCTAAACAGCCCCAGTTCCCTTAGTCCACTCCTCATTAGACTTGCGCTCTAGAGCCTTCACCAGCTTCATTGTCCTCCTGAATAACAGTTCCAGTCATGGAAGTAGAAGCAGTAAGATGGAGTTAGACAGAGAAAAGTGACATGATGGACTGACAACTTGCTCTGGAAAGAGGGAAGAGAGTGTCAAAATTGACATAGCAGTTGTAAGCCTGAATGACAGGGAAGATGCTGAAACCGCTGATGGACATGTAAGAGGAGATGTCAGGAAAAAGAGAGGTGCACCTGTGAAGAAGAGGTAGATCTAAGCCAGCATATTGAACACAGCTGAAACATAAGAAGGGCATAGGAAAGGTAAAACTGGACTGTGTTAAGACCTAAGGCAAGAAGGCCTTCTCCAGGGACCAAGGAAGCATGAGAGGGAAACAGAAATAGACTCAGAAGTAGGAGCAAAATTTTCATATCTATTCAGAGAAATAAAGCACTAAAAGCAGAAGATATATTTCGGTCCTGAACTGTTAAATTCATTATAGATATCTGTATTTGGTAAAAAAATGTAGTTTTGTGATGTACTGAATTCTTTTAAAAATTACTCTTGGGACAGCCAGATATCACATAATCCACAATGGAGTCCTATACAGAAATGTGCTTGACATATCATAATGTATCAGCACTGAGAAGCTGTCTGGATGGCAATCTAGGGACATGGACCTTGGATGCCTTAGCTGATGCTCCAGAGGCGTGGGTAGGTAAATCTGAGTTTGAGCTCAGGAGGTCTAAACTCTAACTATGGTGGACATCTGGAACCAAAAAGGCAGGTGCTGAATC
Organism: Limosa lapponica baueri; assembly: GCA_002844005.1. Classification (NCBI taxonomy): domain Eukaryota; kingdom Metazoa; phylum Chordata; class Aves; order Charadriiformes; family Scolopacidae; genus Limosa; species Limosa lapponica. Next base: position 37,251 of record KZ507456.1, read on the forward strand.
TATATTACATTTTGAAAATTGCCTGAAATATAGATGGTAAAAATGGAAT
>KZ507456.1:44668-62933 GCA_002844005.1 Limosa lapponica baueri
TCCCATATTCCTCAGTCATTTTATCATTTATAAAATAATAAGGCCACATCCTTTGGTATATCCTCTTCTTTTTTCTTGGAGGTAAACTGAATTTATGCCATGAAAGGAAACATGACATGAAAAGAAACAACTCTAACTCAGAAAAAGAAAAGTTTTTGTGGCTAGAACTCAGAAACTCCTCTATCTATTGTCAGCCCCAAACAGACCTTTTTGATGACCTTGGCCTTGCTTGATAACACTTATAAAAAGAAAAAAGCTACATCTACACTGTGAAAAACATTCTCTGGCTTCAGACCACCTGGTACAGCAAGCTTCCATCTATATTTCCTTGGGGTTCAACTCCATCAGTGAAAGATTAACTATATCCAAAGTGGACTGCAGCCCACACCGTGCTGTGCTTGGCCTTAATCCCTCTGGCCCTATCTGCTGCTTCAACATACACCCTGAAGAAAGGGGGTTGCTTTTGCTGTTCAAAACACACAAAATAATGACCTTAATGCAACTTGCCAGAAAGGTTTTTATTAACATGATGCCAAGAGTCTGTATTGTGTGCCATGGGTATAGTAGGTGACATATGAAGATATTTTAGAGTGCAAGGTTTGCCAAGACAGCGTGGAAAGGCCACACAAATAAAGATCCCAAGGTCTTACATACATTTGAAAACAAGCTGTCCATGGAGTAGGCTACCCACAAAACCACATCCAGGTTTTATTTTAAAAGAAACTGGCTGGTCTACTCCAAAAGAAAGCCTGCAAGTAAACTACCAGGTATGTATCTAGATGATCAGCAAACAGGGTCACTGAGAGCTGATTTGACTAAGAGTGTAGGTAATACTCTGACACTTCTTGGCTTTACATTGCAAGTGGTGAACCTACTGAGTCTTTGGGAAGAGTCAGGATCCCGGATGGAAAGGTGTCCCTCCTTCAAGGTCTAAGTAAGGAGCCTGCAATCAGCAAGGATTCCCCTCTTCTCCCTTCCAGAACATTTTCAACCACTAGTGTCTCCTTGCATGACCTTCTTACACGCTTACACACATAAATGTAGAAACAGCTGGAAAAATTTAAGGCACCACCTCTCCTCAACTGCTTGTTACCACTCCCTTGCCACAAGAGCCAAACAGGATTTGTGACAGCACCGCTGCTACTTCACTGCCACAGCCGTTGGCTGAGCGGGGAGCACGCCGAGGCTGGGGTGGACTGTTCACAGAGCAGTAATAGCAAGGAAGGGACGCAGACAGTGCTCAGTGGTCACAGCTATCCTTTCGCCGAACATCTCCGTTTGATTTGTCTCCCCCTTCGCAGTGATAATTTCACAACAATAGCCAAAGGTTAGTGCTGCAGCACCAACGTTCCTCTTGTTACCTCTTTTTGGTGGTCTCTGAAAAGGCAGCATTACAGCACATCCCACCAGTGTGTGGTAAAACAGAACTGATTAATGTTTGAAGCACCTTTTAATGTATTTGGATGGATGTTAAAATTAACACCATTCTTTGTGCAAATGGACCTTCCAATGCAGACAAAGAAAGAGCAGAAGGAATGAAACTTGAAGGATATTAAATTGAAATAAACAGGCCATGTGTCATACCCCAAGGGTTGTTGGCTCAGTGCTACAAGCATCTTCCAAGAAGATTAAATGCCAAGCATTATATCTGGCCTCCCACTCTGCCACCCTCAAACTTGGTGTGAATTTTGTTACTGAGTTCCAGAGGGGGGAAATTTACTACCAAACTTTCTGAATCACCTCTGTGTTCCTTGTATTTTCAGGTTGCCTGGGAACCTGTTGAACTCCTGGCATCAATTAGAGTAAGTTTAAAGCTACTCTAATTCATATTCTGGCTGCGAGCGTCCCTTACGAGCCATCCACCTGTCCAGAAGAGCCAGATAATTGACCCTTCCGGGCCCGCCTGTAACCCCAGAACATGTCCACAGTGGAGAGTGTTTCCAAAGGCTGCTTTACCCTTTTATGACCTCTTTATATTGCCAAAGTGATGTAATTTGGATGAGTCCAATGGACTCTTCCATGTGCATAATAAACTGCTGAATGCAGAAATGCACCACACCGCGGTCTGTGAGAGATTTACCAGTCACCCAGGCCTGATGAATGACTCCTCTCATTAAGCGGTATTACAGTGAAATTTTCTAGCTATATAACTAAAACCAGACTTTACAATGTATGATGCCTGGTTCCAGTAATTTAGTGAACATACCTGTTTAAGAGAAAGACAGAGGAAAGGTGGATGATTTGTACAGAAAGCGGCAACATCTGAGAAAAGGATTTTAAAAGGATGATTGCAGCCATGATATGTGTAGAGGTGGGAAGAGGCATAATGAAAGAAATTGACTTACATGGCCAGTTATAATATATTTCATATAATGGAGAAAAAGCTGAGTCAATGAACAATTTTGTATCACTGTTATTGTGAAATGATTACAGTCCCCTTTATCACAGCTGTACAATATGCTGACTGAACAGGAAAACATGCAGTACACAGAATGTAGCGATTTCTACCACCGTGTAAGTAAATGTCAGACTTGTTCCATGTATTCAGTGATTTTCTTAATGAAAACGTCAGCATAACGTTGGCATTTTCCTCCTTTCATTTAATTCTTGCACTCCCCTTTCATCCGCTAGCTGACCTTTGCATGCACTTGGTAGCTTGCCCAAGGTGCTGTCACACCTTCATTGCTCCTCTCTAATGATGGTCTTTCGCTGCCAGATTCAAACAGGATATTTGGTACAGAATTGCAGGGCCCTGTTCCTGCTACAGTACAGTGATGAAAATCTGAACACTTCACTACTTTATGTGACTTTTCACTTCTTCTCTGAAAAGAATAATCAACACTTGTTTACCAGAATTAACCTGTTCAAATATTATCCTGTTATAGTACTCTGGGACTCAAGGAGTCACTAAAGGGAGAGCTATTGCACCAGCACCATAGAAACACTGACAAACAGTAACTGTTGAATGAGTCAGGCAGTTAATGGAGTCTGTTTTCTCGGTACAAAGGGAAAGGGATGACACACAATTAGAATGAGGGGAGCTTTACAAGAGACAATAAAAAATGATGTAACTTGCATTTCATAAAATAGGAACAATTATATAAAATCGGGCCACGTCTATAGTACCACGTTGCAAAGAAAAGACTGTAGTACCACATTGCAAAGAATAATACTGTTCACCCAGTAGTTACACTGAAAGACCATCACTTCATCTGAATATATATTATTTCTAGAATAAATACATATAAACTGTGGTCCAAGAAGCTGAAACAGAAAGAAGGATGAAAACCTTTTTAAAATACATTTTTTACTGCTGATCTGAGGAGATTTATCTCTATTGTACTGTGTTTAACAGCCCCTTGCATATGTGAGCCGACCACTGACCCCACAGCAGAGTCAGCAGGCAAGGGCAAGGTGTACATTAAATTCTGGAGTGACTTGAAGAGCGAAGTAGTAAAAGCTGAAGAGAATACCCAGTAGCAGATGGTTCAAAAGGAGACTAAGTCCAAAGCTTCCTCCCTAAGCAATGCCGTTTTGAGGGTTTTCTCTCTCTTTCCAGGGTCTCTACACTCTCAAAGACTAACTTTCTGCCACAGATGCTCCTGTTCCTGCCTTCTGAGCCTCTGGGAATGAACAGAACAGATGCAATTTCCTTTTCTACATCATCTTCCCATTGCTTTATGATATTTTTTTACTTTGCCTGTGGGTTAAGAAAGGAATGGGCTAACTGCAAGAACAAACAGTTTCTAGCTAGTGGATTTCACAAGTTTCAACAAAAGCCAGACCCACCTGGGCTACAGAAGTTCAGTTAACTTTGCAGCTATTATGTATGTCAATACATTGATTTATCCCTAACAAACACCATTTATTGCACACAGAAACACAAGGAATTCCATAAAGCAGTTAAACTATAACTGCTAGCAACAGTTAACTCTAAAAGAAAGGTGACCTATTTGGGGAAATGAATGATCAGTTATTTAAATCCTTTTCTACACAGCATAACAAAACATAGCTCATAAAAACAACTAGGTTACGAATTTGACAGGTTTTCTGCTATGCCACAAGTCTCTTCCTGCTAGTCAGGTCTCTACCTGTAATACCTATAATCACTTTTTCTCATGAAAATGTGGATCAAAAGAAGTTGAAATGAGGCATACAGCAAGGTGTTGAACATAATAAGTAGGCTAAAGTAATTAAAGCTTTAGCTAAATATTTTTCACTTTTATCAGTTCACTGCATGCTGAGAAAAATAACTTACAAAAGAAGGAAAAGTATTTCACATGCCATAGGAGAATGCTCACTGCCTGTAAAATGAGAAAGCCAATGGATTGGAAGTTGGCAAATGATTGCAGTGGGCTCCTCTCTGCCATGAGTGTAGGCACTCAGGCACCTCAACACAGGATCAGCATCTCTGAAGTCTGCAACACCAACAACTTCTTTAACCAACTTTAGACACTTGTGATTGAGATTTTTGGCCATGTGCTCTATACAAAAGCATAATTGAATGACAAAGTTCTGCTGTAATAAATGACTCCTTGTAATGGTGAGTGCTAGAGAGCAGATTGCTTATTTCTAGGAGTGAAACATATAGTACTCTTTCAAGGATAATCTGATAATAGATCACAAGGATTTTCAATGCCACAAAAGACTAAGCAGAGCCTTGGGATTTCACTGAGAAGAGGGACATAACTAACCTAACATAATCTACTGATGAAGAATTAGAGATTCACTGCAAGCTGATCCACTCAGTTATACAACCTTCTCTTGTCTCACCCCTTCTTAACGAACTGCAACATTTTCCATAATGGGCCATAAAGCCTGTGTTTTTCCCTCCAGCAAAAGCCAACAGGTTTTACTTTGTAGGAAAGAAATCTGCACAAGCACTCTCAGACTACAAAAAACCAAACCACGTCTTTCAACTAAACAAAATCAGTGCACTAATACAAATTTCCTAATGTTCTTCACAGGAAAACATTCCTTATCAAACTCTGCAATAACGAGCCTATGTCCTAGAAAAGATGATCTCGTTCTAACACACCTTGCCAAACCATCAGTTTTACATTAACTGCTATTTTATTAGATAGCGCTTGTTTGTTTGTTTGGAGGGGCAGGCTCAGCTGTTGTGGTAGCAAATTTCACAGAGTAGAAACTTTTTAGATGAAATATTGCCTCTTTTTATGTTGGCAAAATTCAGTTAATGGTGGATAGATTTGGGTCAATGATACTAGTTATACCAGAGACATTGATCTTTCTCTCTGGAGTGGTTAGCAGCGTACCAGAAACATAGTCCACGTCTTTCTTGTTTTCTTACACATATTAGCAAGCAAGATAACACTTGGCTAAATAACATATAAGGGAAGGCAAAAGGTGCAAGTCCTAGAATCACTGGAAATAAAGAATTTGAGCCAGTATTTTAGATGCTGCAGAATAGGAAAATGTATCAACAATTGATAGACATATAATTCTAAATAAGCGAACAAATAAGGAGAACAAAACCCTACTATATATAGAGAAAAGCTGAATTATTTTTATAAGTGCTACATCCATAGAAAGTTCTCAAAAGAAAAAAGCAGAAAGAGTTGAACCCACATTCTTTTTTACCTCTCCCTGCGGAGTCTGGGAACATCATTCCATAATGAGCAATGGAAAAGCAGAAAGCTCAAATTATTATAAAACAATTAGTATCACCATAAAGGCCCGGATGGCCTTTTTCAACTCAGAACATGTGCAGATATTAGATTAAATCTATATCCTATTTTGTTCAAGACAAGCAAGTTTGCTTCAGACTTTTATCATTCTTTTTTTTCATTTGCACATTTATCAGAAAGAGTCTATAACCTTAGATTGATGGATGAGCTTTTTAGAACTACATATGTGGCATTGTCACCCATGTAAAGCAAAAGTGACAGAGTTCTTCAAGATCTAGCTGAGTATTATCAAACTTTTGTACAGGCAGAGGGGAAGTTTTTAGTGTGACGTTACCCAGGAGGCTACTGTAATAGTCACTCCCTCCTCTACCCTGAAAAGTACTTAACTACTGGGATTTTATTTTTAATTCAAACTTGCTTCTTCACGTCTGTTTGTTATCCCGTGACACAGTTAATCGATACTAGCTGTATGTGTTTTGCTATGAGAAAATGGAAAAAATAATTTTATCTTTTTTTGTTCTTTTTCATCCAGTTCAAGCTACAAATAGTTCTGTTTTACATTCCCCCCTGCTCTTCTTCTTTTCCCTGATCCCGTATAACTTTACATGATTTTTTAGACTAAGAGACATTCAAAGAGTTTTAATGACTGAGAAATTCTTGAAATAGCTGTTTCTACTGCAACACATTAATGAAGTTTGCCTAACTATGATATTTTTTTCACTACACTAATTGTTAATCTGACTAACAGCTTGCTTGTTAATTTAAACAGCTCATTCTGTTTTGTAATGCTTAGAGCCCCAAATTCTCTTTTAAGATGTTCTTCTAGAATTACCTACCAGCGATCCTGTAAAGTTTCAAACATAAAGCTCATTACCATTTAAAGTAGATAACCTTAGGTAGTTAGAAGAAGTGATTTATGACATAAGTCAAGTAATTTTAGCAAAGATTAAGGAAAGAGAATTTTTGAAGTACTATAATTTTCATGGAAATTCCCCATGTTTGAAGGAGATATTGTACATGACTGAGATCTACTCTTCATACAATCTTCTCCACTTGCTTAAGAGGTTGCACTTTATTCATTTATGATAATAGGCCACTTTATATAAAGAGCCTTATTATTCCGAGTGAATAATTTTGAAGGAGAGCACTTCCAATGACCTAGCAAACCATGAGTTCAGGATTTGAGAATTAGAGAGGAAAAATTATTTGAAAATATTTCTTAACCAAAAGAAAAGTCTTAAGTATTACTTTTAGAACTTTCTTGATTACTAAGTTCTCAGCTTCATGGATAACTCTAAGCCCAAACACGCTGCCTGACAACTCATGTGCTTAATGTTAAAATGGCACTGAAGTCCTTTAAACCAGGATCTAAATATTTCATACAGATATGATCAGAAGCATGAATTCAGCTTGGAGAGGGAATCACATTACATTTACATACCTCCTTGTCTTGGAGCATGTGGTCTGAAGTTCAGAGCCCCTAAAAATACCACATTGATTTCAAAGGGCGCTGGATCTGGCATTAATTAATAACTCTAGCTGCAATAATATACCATTTGAAAAAATTTAATTGATCTCTGAAAACTCCATTGGGATACCAACGCAATTTTTAGTCCAGTTTGACTAAATTCAATGGCAAAACTGTGTAACAGTGATGGAACACGCTCTAAGAGAACTGAAACTAGAAGACTTGATGGCATAACCCTTACTACAAGAAAACTAAGCACCACAGTGTACCCACATTGCCTCTGCAGGGACAATGCTTTCATTCCAGTCCTGTGACTTATCCTGAACACAGTCAATGAATTTGCTGCCTTAGAAGCAAATAATGGCAATAAGCAACACTGGCACACTACTGCAAGTTTTCAAAGCTAATTGAATCAGCATATAAAAATGTTTTCCCTGTGTAATAAATCTCATTATAATCAACCTCTCTATGGCAGACACTTCCCTATGATATGCAAATTTCAATTATTTATTTAGGATATATTTAGCATTTCCATTTCCAAATTTTGAGAGTTGCATTAAATGCCCAGCTCTCCTTTGGAAGCTGTTATTAGCAACAATGTATACCAACATAATTATGGAGCTTTTCAAATATTTGGACTACAAATACAATTTAGAAAAGGTGAAGAAAGGGTTTCACTCAAACTTGTGCTGACTTCTTTACAACATGGAACATGGAAAGAGATCAAGGTTTTTTTACAGATATTTTACCTATTTTTCCCCCACATGAGAGAATAAACTTTGTGACGTAATCATCATATATTTCCATATTAAAGTTCATTTCAGTCTCAATGAACTCATGCTGGATTTCCAAGTATAAAAAAAAATAAATCTTACAGCAACATTTATTGAGGGAAAAATATAGACCACTGACAAAATTATACTAGTGACCCACCGATGCTATGAATCTCTGTCTCAATTAGTCTTGTTAAACATTCTGGAGAACAGCTAGATGTGGTTTCGCATTTCTGAAATTGCAATTTGAAAGTGATTTTTGAAATCCTACCATACACAAAAAATGACCTTATTCAAGGGAAAAAAAAAAGTCCTTTGCTTGAAAAAGCACTAAAATAATGACCTGAGTAGGGAAAATCCAAACAAATAGTGTCTTTTGAAATTCATCTCTCATAGCCTAAACAAACCTCATCATTCTGCTCTTTCTGAAGCATCAGAAAACAGGTATTATCTAGTGGAGCCCTTTCACAGTGTACTGAGTTTCCTATTGTTTCTTGTAAGACATGAAGAAAATGGCAAAAAAGTCATACATAAACCACACACTGAGATTAAAAGTTAAAGAGACGTGGAGTTGTTTTTATTCCCTGAGTAGCAAATACTTCCCCTACATTATAGTTACTGTGAATATAGAACAATAAAATGAGACCAGAACTTGTCCCATGGATAATTACTATTTGAATTTGTATTAAGCATCTTCTCTGTTGTGATTCTAATCATGTAATCTGCCATAAGTACTAGGAATTAAAGCACTTTCATGATGATGGCCATGTCTCAGGACGGCAAAACCCAACCTGTGAATTTATATCCTTCTTCCTTTTTACTGTTTTTGTAGAAATTTGTATAGAATAATACATTACTTCAACACAGACTAGACTGTCTCTAACAATGATTTCCAAAGAAGCATTAACATTTAATGAATACTTCATGCTTTTTTGGTTTTTTGAGATTCACACGGAAAAGTTAAATTCATTTGAAATAACTGAAACATATGTATGTCAGGGTCAAAGAACTGATCAGTAAAACATACAATATCATCATCAGGAAAACAAGGATTTATAATTAAAGGATATTAAATTGTATGTCTCATCAAAATGAGGCAGTTATCAGAGGGGTCAGGGATTTAAAAAACTTATACACAGAGCTTGTATATATTGTCTGTTGAATAAAGCATCTCCAGGTATCAGAGAAAGTTTTGATCATAGACACTTAAATGATGAATCCTGAACTGTGACAGAAGGATACATCATTAAAAGATACTTGAAGGTCCCTAAATAAACCCTGGCTAAGAACTGTTTGATGCTAGATTCAAATATCAGTTTGTGAATGAACTAAGGTTGCACCCATCCCAGGCAAATTCTCATACCAGATATTCCTCCTCTTTTTTCTTTATGGCCCCATGAATATTTAATTACTTTGGGCAAAACAGAACAAATTCAAAAGGAGAGACAGAGGCAATATAATTGTGGAAAGCCCATAGGACAAATACAGCAGATACCTAGAGGATATACTTTTAAATCTCCTCTGATCCCACCTCTCTGGCTATGCCTCAAGCCTAGGTTAAAGAGGTAATAGCAGAAAAGGAAAGAGCCTGTTAAGAATATAAAACAGCTTCTGAAGTTGCTTACATATCTTTTTATCTTCAGCATTTCCTATTAACTGGATGTAATTGCTGTGTGTTCTCTGGATCTAGTTCTGATGCACCTAACTCTTCCTTGTATAAGGGAACAAAGAAGAGTTGTAGATTTTTGACATAATGATTGGTTTTGAGCGTAGTTACTACCATGTTTAATGTAACGCTGCTTAAATGCCTTGGGTATATGGGCCTGTGTGCACCCCTTGGCAATACACACGCTATCAAACAGGAGCTGCACTTCAGTGGTAACTATTATGATGCTGAAAACTCTTCTCTGAATCTACCGCTAATAAACTATTTGCAGGAAAACAAAAATGTTCAAATCTAATCGCTACCTTCTGGAAGTGTGGTAATTGGTATGTAGCGTTAACAGGGTATGTCTTTCTCAATGGCCAGAAGCCAAGAGGAACTTCTGATTGTTACAGTCTCTTAACTCCTCTGAAAAGTCTTGTAAACTATTTTTGAATACAATCCCTATATTCAATTTGGCAAAGACAACACCACACTCAGGATTCTTCTTTAGGCTTGTAATACCTCTTTCTCTGCAGATGAAAGGGTTGTCTGTATTTTTACCTTTGTAGAGAAAGGAAATTGATAGGTTATGTCTTACTGTGGAGCTTTGAGGTCTTCCTGCTCCCTTTCCAAACTAATAAAATAAAATAAAAAGTGCTCTGGAAAGCATGATCCCTAAGAGAGTGACATACCCTGATTTTAAGAGAGAAAAATGTCTGCATTAGGATGATAAATGACTGACTATAATTAATTAATCAATTAATCGTTTTTACAATAAAACCCAGTATTGGAAGTAGAGGCCTTAAATGCATTGTGACCTATAGTTTTATCTGATAAGCTATGCCCCATCAAAATCCACAGTCAGCCGTTATTTATTGCACAAAGTTCCAAATTGGATCTTCTACTTCTGAATTAATTTGGATTGTAAGTATTTTGCATTTGTATTGCCACCCAAAAGAGTTCTTGTAAAAATCATGTTTAAAAAAGGGATATACAATATTTACAGTAGGAACATGCTTGACTTTCTATGATATTAAAAAAGCTTAGTGAAAGGGAACAATGCTCATCATCTAAATGTCTGGTCTAGAAAAATTACTCCTGGGGTAATTTTAGGATGCTGCTCTCCCTGGATTCAATTTATGTTCTGCATCTACAATAAAGGGCAAATGTCTCTGCAGTTCCCTGCTGAAATCAGTGTTGGGCTTGTACTGACTTCTCAGTCTCACAGCTTGGAAGAAGGCCATTACAAAGAAGTAAGGAAAAGGGAAATGAGCCACCGCAGAGAAAGTCAAGAGTGAAAATATACTTCAAATCAATTTTGGCATGAAGTTGAGCTCTTGTTATGTCTGGTAGGAATGGATTTTAACAGATAGGAGAGAATAACCTTAGGGCTACTATTCTCCTAATCACACAGATTTTCGATTTGGGTTTTTTTTCACCTTGCTGAAAAGACCAAACTGTTAAATATTTTTTAAAAATATCCATTTTAAGGGTGCTAAATGTCTAATAAAATCTCAGAAAAGTGGTTCTGTGCTGGAAAAAAGATGTTATTTGCCCTATGAAACATGTTAAACAGATTTTAAAGAGGGACTTCGCTATTCTAACTGTTATGTTGTCATACTCTTATGTAAGTGCTTTCCCAAAGATGATAGAGAAAGAGACAAAAGAAATGTCAGTCTGAGGAAGTATTAGAAAGAACTTTGAAATGGTATTTGACAACATCTCAAATAAAGGGCACAATTCAATAAGGGATCACAATTCAAACATTCAGTAGTATTTAAAAGACTATACAATTTTAAAACCCACTAAAATAGGTATTTATAAGAGCTATCCTAATGCACACAACACAAACTGAGGAATACGATTTCAGAATAGCTGAAAAATCATGAGGATTGCTCATAACCACTCCATGGCTTTTCCACAACTAACTGAAATATAGGTCATAAGTCTCACAAAAATCCAGTTTCAAATACTTACCATAAACCCATCACTACAGTTACACACATCAGCATCTTTGAGTTCAGCTTGCAGCAGCAAACAGTTAGAGTAAGGTATAGTTGGGAATAAGAGAAAGCAAGAAGTTTGTTTCTACAAATTCTTGGATTATCGCTCAACTACCTTGGTCTATAGTGCGGTTTAGAGGAGCTCCAGAGTCAGTTATGTATTTGGGGTCTGTTATCAATTGGATAAGCATGACCAGATAAGATCTTAACTACTATATTCCAAACATACACAAGTTCGTTTACACTTCATACAGTGCTGTACTATTCCTCTCTCTTTTCTGGGTTATTTCACTAACAAAATGGTCACAACAAACGTACACAAAGCCAATAAACCTACAGACATTCAGATATTAACACCAATCCCCACTTCCCCCCTCACCCCGCCCCCCAAAAAAAAGTCTTTCTATAACTCAAAATTGTGTGTGGCTGGTTGTGGCTTAGGTACATTGCCAAAAGAGTTTTCATCTAATTGCTGCTTATTCACATTGCAACACTCTCAAATTCACTTCATCTGTTTTTAGAGACAGATAATAAACATTTATGTGATTAAAATAAATAATATAGGACCACTGAAACATTTCAAAGGCTTTGCTGTTCAGAATGATATCAGCTCCTGCCAAGGAGGCACACACAGCGCTAGCCACACTTCAGCTTTCAGCCATTTATTTTTGACATAATGAAAATGCCTTTCTACTGAGTACAGAGCTCTCTTCCCCTCTTACGTCAGAGTCTACAAGCCATAGAGGGTAAAAGATGTATGAGCCTGTTCAGACTAAGAGAGCCAGCAACTTAGTATACTTCTTTTTTGAGTATTTAATATCTTTCCTGACTGTGGTGGATTTAGTGCTCTTGAAAGTTAACACTGGAATATTAGGACTACCACTGTGTGAGGGACAGTGACCGCCGAGACAGGACAGAGAGTCAGAATTTTTGCTTGTCCTACTTTTAAACACATCGTTAAAGAGATAGGGTAAATATTTTTTTAAAGAACTCCACACATCAGGCAGTGCCACTGTGAATCACACATTGCTGCTTACTAGACATGTCTCTGTAACTGCAGCTGCTCACATTCTTTTGTGTATGCTTACAGCTTGCAGACTGAAAGTCCTAAAATGAAGAGGAAAGGGAAAAAAAATGGATTACAGGAGATCTGACTGGATTCAGCCTGAAGAATCTGAGGCAGTGGCTGCTTAAAGCTTCTGAAGGAGTTATCTAACTAAACCTGAGGGATTAATACATGACTCTATTCCTAAATAACCTTTCACCAAAGGCATTAACTAGGAGTTTGTAACACTAGTAAAAGCATTCACCACTTCTACTTCAGCAGCATTTAAAATTGCAGCCAAGCACCATTAGAGTGCATACTGACATCAGATCAGTCCTTTCTAAAGATCTATACAGAACTGCATTGTTTCCTGCAAATCAGCAGTTTTAGGCCAAATTCTATGAAACCCAGTGACCTTGTCTTTCATCACATAAAAAGTGAAGCACTGGTGAATTGAATGGAGACTTTAACCAAGCTGAATAATAGTTTAAGCATTCCATGCTGGGATATGCAAAAGAACACGCTAGTCTGTAAAAGTACAAGCAGTCATGTAGTAGATTCGATTGTCTGTACCAGCATCTCTGAAATTCAATCCTTTCTTATATCGTTTCAAAGGCAGATGGACAATGTTTTGCCAAGTCTGCAATTTGGTGGTGATGGAATTGCCTCGTGAATGTGATAGAAGTTAGATGACTACTTAGAATTTCATATATTTGTGAGAGAACAGAGGAAGAATTATCTGAGGTCTTCTAAACTGCAAGAAAAGAGAGGAAATTGGCTACATGCTGAAGCATCGGCAAAAGGACAAGCTGAATCTGTTTATAAGAATGCTGGCAAAAGATTAAGTGCCTTACAATTTCAAATCAAAGGCTTGCTGGTAGAGAAAAGCTGGAGAGAAAAAAGAGAAATCTGCAAATACAGTCATACTTTGCTTCTGATACAAGATAGGAAACAGGAACAGAGAAATAAAGAGAGGGAGAGGAATGTAAGGAAGTTTTATACAGGTAAGTATTTCTGAGCTCAAACTTGAGAAAAGGTAGGAGATATTGGGGAAAAAATAATAAATATGGTAAATACATCTGAAAGAATCGCCTCATATAAAGAAATTGTACAGACTATTTAGTTTTATATGCCAGCAAGGATATTTAAATACGTGGTGGCTATATTCTGTTTTGATGTGTTTGTTAGAATATATGCAGTATAAGCTATGCAAACTGCTCACAGGTCACTTTGCCATAGTACACTTCAGTCGTTTGCTGTGTTATATGTAAAGGGGAGGCTTTATAATTAATTTCCCTACACTTGTTTTTCCTTTGTGTCAAGCACAACTATGCAAAATATGACAAAAATATTGGTAGATAATAACTTACAGCTAAAATGTCCTCCTCTCTATATAACAATACAAGAATATTGTTCCTCATCATTTGGAATAGCAGGAACTTTTCTACAATAGAAACAGAAAAGGAAGGACATCCCCAGCCATCTCCTTGTTTGAAACATCAACATCCCTACAGTTATTAAACATTAATAAGGGAACACAATAATGGCAGATCTATTCTGAAGTAAGGGATAAAGAGAAAAGCCTAAAGACCATCTGTAAAAGGACTCAAACTTCTAAAATAGGCATGACTTTGGATATCTGACTTGAACTACGTGATCCAAATAGCTTCTGTTCATTGTCTCCCTGAACACAAAGGCGTTGCAAACACTGAGTGTCTGGTTTAGATCTGAAACTTTATTTCTACATTTACTTGTCCCAATTTTGCCCTGTTTGGACCGCAGCAGAATAAAGAAAATGGGCAGAACAGCGTTTAGGTCTTTAGGTTCTCATTCCAGTGTGTGCTCAGGGCACATTCACACCTGTTCATGGTGTGCTTAACCCACTGATAATTCTTTTTAAAAGGCAGTCTTAGTGGTTTAGTTGACACTTGTCTTGTATAAAAGCCTCATGCAGAAACATAATCCAAATCCACCTGAGCCTAATTATAAGGATTTCAGCCCCCACCTTCCCTCTACAATGTCTTAGTCAGAAAACAAGGCAGACTGGATCAGAGCAGTATAGATGAGCATGGGAAAGCCATGATTCAGTCCGTCCTGCAATATTTGGACCTGACTACTTTCATCATCCTCAGCAGGCAGGAAGATCGCCGTCTGGTGATTCAAGAAAGATCCATGACATTTTTTAGAACTTATTTCAGTTCTTTCCATTTGCTTTCATCGCAAACTTTTGTCTTTCCTCCCTGCTACTTACTTTCATTTTCCCTATCACAAAACTGGAACATTAACTTCAGATTTTGCTAGTGTCTGTTCTTATTCCATCTTTTAATCTTTGCCTTACTTTCACATCCTCTCACGTCACAGCACAAACATGCTTGCCCCACCTCCCTTGCCTCTTTAACTGCCACTTCTCCTCTCTCTTTAATCTCTTTGCGCTCAGAAATAGCACTCCGTACCCTGCCTTGAACTGTCAGCTCCCTTCAATACAACTAAGTTCCTCTTGAAATCAGTCTCCTTTTGGATTCTCTGACTGTGCGCTATGATCATTTTTTCACTGTTTCTTCCACAGAACCCTCCAGATTTTATTGTAGTTCTTGGTGGGAACTCCAAAATACTTTGTATTTTATCTCCTTCTCTCCTGCCTTTAAATTATCTCAGGGTACTTTTACCTAAAAATTTAAAATTAACTACTAACTTAAAGCAATGCACAGCCTTAACTCACCATCCCAGAATCCATCGCCTCCTCGTCTCTTTGACATCTTATGAGTGATTAACTATCAATTTCCAAGTTCAAAAATATTAAACAGGCATCTTGATATTCACTTGCAACATTTTTCCTCTGTTTTCTTAATCACTCAGGATAACTTTCTCTTTGTATCACTCAAGCAACAATCCAACGATACAGGTTTTTTAACTTGTACCTTTCACTAGCCTCTCAACCTAGAAGCCAGTTTTGTAAATTCTTCTACATAGTACCTTCCAAGTGTACTCTTCCTCTTCATCCTCACAACAAACCCTCTTTTTTCTAGCTCTGATCAACCAGCATTTCACTGTCATATATATTTAGAAATACAAGACACATTCAGTCTCACCTCACCTGCAAAGACCGTTCTTCTACTACAAAGTTTTGTCCACATAACCCCTCTCTTTTCATTCTTCCACTACTAGGTCACTTTTTGTATGAAATACAATGTATTTCTCTTTATATTTAATGCTCAATACATCATAGGCCCCTCCTAGTAAGTTCCAGTAATTCAACAGCAGGAACTCCAAATGACCCCTCAGTTCAGTCTCCATATTTTAACTGCTCTACTTCTCACATGATAGAGTGAAAATACCTCCCCTTCTTTCTCCCTTCCATTCATAAAAAATTTCCCTTATTATGAAGGCTCAGAAAACTTATAAAGCTCTATGACTCCAGCATACCATGACTGTGTTTTTCTTGTGCTCTGCGGTTTTTTGCATCTGGTATTTCATTTTACTCTTAGATCAGTTGGGCAGGGATCTTCTTTGGCGCATTTATACAGTGCACAGCCAACTGCAAAACCAAGTACTATTGCCACATTTATAATGCCATTTAAGGATGTTCTCATGTGGGCCACCTGCTCGTAGCACCTTGTTCATAACTAACTACAAGCCCTTGAGAGAGTGCCCAAGACCCAAGGCTGGCCCCAAGATGTTTCATGGGAAGGAGAGGAGGAAATAGTTGCAAAAGACATAGAGGCCTTCACAAAGAATATACAGTCTGGAGAACTGACCCAAGTTGTACAGGACAAAACCAGAGAAGTCAAGTGAAAAATGTTTTTCTTTTGCCAAGGCCTCCCAGAAGAGCTTCTGGCAAGAAGTCACTTCTCTTCTCCCTTTAGCTCTTCTCTCTGTCCCAGCCTTGCAAACCTAAGTCGTTCTGAAAGCAGAGGTCACATTCATGCTCACAAGTTGAAAATGATGAAGAATGTTCTGTAGTACAGAATGAGTTCTCCACTATAACCAGACAGCAAGAAGAGAGACATGGAGCTAACAAAGCTATTTCTGTTCTACACATATATAAGCATTTAAATTAGTTTATTTTAATGGTTTTATTCTAAACTAATGCTTGTATCAATACTGTTACTGATAATGCAAGCAATTACAGAATCTGTCCAATTCTCTTCAGTGTAGATTTCTATGATTCTTTTCAGCTGGATTTACAAGATCAATATTATTTTTTGTGGTGGTTGTCGATTTTGAGCTAAAAGCTTACGGTATTTTTTAATATTCTCCTTGAAACAGTGTTTGCAGTAAAAAATGGAAAAATAGTAGGAATATCTCAGGTAGAAAGTAAGCATATTTATACTGAATTAGCTGATTCCTGTCTTTCGCAATTCTGCATATTTAGCATCATTTTGTTTAGGAGTAGAGACCAGCAGAAATGACTGATAAAGACTTATAAGTATACTCGATCCTATTTTACACTAAAGTCTTTATTGAATTATGTATTTTAAGTTACACTCACAAGAAGTGCAGAGAAAGGCACACTGAACTGGTCTTATATAGCAGTTAAAAGCCTTCTTCAAATGCTAATCATTTATAATTAGTCTACTTCAATTAGTAATGAAACCACAAATTGCCCTCTCCAAGAAAACAGAATATATTCCATACGCTGATTAAAAGGGAACAGTGATCTCAAATTGTGAAGCGAATGACTGATGTGAAGAAAAACCTCACAATTTTTGTTCTTTTAACTCTTTGATGAACTGATCAACAAAGGCAAGTTTCCCAAAAGTCTCAAAAGCTTATTACCAATTCACATAAAGAAAAGCACATCTGTGTTCACACTTTAAATACATCCTGACTTTAGTGTTATTTCATGCCATTTACTAAGCAGGTGTTATCTTCCCTCTTTTTTCTCTGGGAATCAGATCTTAATTGGCTACTTTCTAACGTGCAATAAAACCAAAAAGCAACTGCCTGGTTGACAAGTGGTTGTTAGGCGGTAGTCCCCAAAAAGCTTTGGGCAGAAATAAAGGTGTCTTGATTCAGCACAACCTTGATCACTAAAGATTACACAATTTATAAGAAAATGCCTAAGCTGAATTTTGATTCAAAATTTTTTCCACTTACTCTGTGTCAGTATTCTAAATTGCCAAGAAAAGCGTTTACTGGAAGAGTGGTTTTACTCAATCTTAATGTATGTGTTCTCCGGGCAATAGCGCACTTCATGCTCAAGCATATGCAAATAAACAGTATTGAATCGGCTATAATGAAATGGGGCAGGGACAAGGGAAAGAAAATTAGATAATTAACGCAGAAAGTAAGTTTCTGCTTTCTGCTGATATCCCAACGGGTGGATTACAGAAAACCAATGTTCTGTTCTTTATGTTCTGTTATTAGATGTTCTGTTTTCAGATGTTTGGAGGGGTCTTGTGTAACTGGTGTTTTGTTCATTGATTTTGGTGGCATTTTTATTTTGTCAGGAGTGTGTGTGGGAAATTAAGTGAAAACTTAGAGGACAGTGTACCTGTTACATTTAAAAAAGTAGAGAAAATCTTCATCACTGATATGAGCGTGTAGGCGACTGCCGTAGGAGTCGTAGGAATATATTAACAAAAAGACTGCAAATGGAAAAATGCAGACTTGACAAAATGAGAGAAAATTCCTTCAACAACCAATCTGTCTTAACAAGAGCAGCTGATCTAGGTAGAGTGCT
>KZ507457.1:56086-71600 GCA_002844005.1 Limosa lapponica baueri
AGGGCAGGGCCACAAGGAGGTCAAAGCACTGTCTTCATCACATGCAGAAACTTTATGGTGACATCTCAGAACTGAACACAGGCTTTTATTTTATTTTTAGCTCCTACATCTTATACTTTATTTATCCGGTTTTCCTTTTATATTTTACAATGCATATCTATCAATCACACATATAAAAAATGAATAATTTGTACTTACTCTAAATGCACACCGTTTTAAGAGAACTTCAGTCTGGCATTTGAAAACCTCCACTGGGGACAGAAATAAAAATACAAGTTCATGTTGGTCTTCAGGTCTAGGACGGTATTCCAAAGAGTATGGGAGAGCATGGAAGAGAATATAAAACAGCATATGGCTGTCAATCTATTCTACCCCTCGCTGGGTTCCCTTGGTAGAACAGTGGTGTCTGTAACCTGTTAACATATTCAGAGGCAGTTTAAACTCAGCAGTTTTAAAAGGATTGGAAATATTTGTTGTTGGCTTTTTCCCCTCCCCCTTTCTTGAAGTTACTTCTGAATCTCACTAGTGTCTGCTCTTACATGCAACACGGATTCTTTTTAACGTTGAGGTGATGCCTCAGGTGCTAATCCATGTCTCCAGGTGATCTGCATTTAAGGCTTGTCAACATAATTACATCTTGCTGTGGATGGGCATAAGCATTCTTTGTCTTTTTTAAGATTCTTCCCTGTAAACTACCTGACCTGAGCTGACTACCCTTCACAATGAGGAAGGGGAGTGTAAAGTAAAATTAGCTATGCATGTCCTGCTGTCAGCCTGAGATCTCCATCATTGACTTCTGTCAACCTCCTTGACAGTAAAACAACCTATTCTGCCTGTGCTTTGCTCTATGAAAACAATGTGTGCTCATTAAAATAAAGAAAAAACATAACAAATGCCTCCATCATATATTCATTTACATCAAGTTGTCCCAGAAGCCAAACCCTACGTGTTTATTAAGATGTGTGTCCCTGTTGCTGTGACCACCATTGCCTTGAACTGCAAAGAACAGACAAGGAGTGATTGAGTGTGGATTTTTCCTCTTTATGTATTATACTTGAGTTTAGTCTTGGTCTGGCTCCTAAATAGAATAATCAATGCCATTATCTCTTCCTCCCTTATCTAAATCACATCAGGAGATCAATAGCTACAACAAAGACGGCCAGTGCTTTCTTTCCACTGGGACTCATTACTTCGCTGCCCAAGATGGGGATATAGATATTCTCAGGAAGGTTATCTGGTGTTCCCTGGTAGTTAACAACAACTGTCAGTTATTAATGGTGCTCTGCAGCCTCACCTTTACAGTGCTGTGACTGATAACAGGACATGTTTATAACAAAATGAATCTCTACCGCCTTTTTTTCTCAGCCTCACGATTCTTGTTCATTCTGTAGTTTCCTCTCTCCCCTCCTGTCTGCTGCTGCAATCTGAGGCAGCATGTCTGAGCATATCAAACGTTGGGGGCCTTCTCATTGAGATTCCTCGCAAGTACAGGTTTGCTTTTATACAGGCTAACATCTGCTACAATATTACAAAGACTAATTAAAATAAATTCAAATCCTAAATTAGTCTTTTCAGTAACACTTATTACAAAAGACACTGGGTGTATAATATGGTTAAGTTAAAGCAAAAGTTGTATTTTGGTTGGGTTTGCTGGCCGGTCAGGAGCAATCTCCCCAAAGAACTTTACATTTGCAATGCAGTACTTTCCACTACACTAATAACAAAGTATACCACGACTTTCTCCTCATGTTTATTTATACATATCAACTAAATGTAAAAATTGTGCTTAAAACAAGAAAGAAAAATACACTTCTCCTGTCAGTTTGGACTACGCTCCCGGTTTTTCTTGTCAAAAACAGACAGCCAGTTTGCAAATCCTAGGTGAATGGTATGACAGACAACTCACACATCAGGTCATCAAATCCTCAAAGGGGTAGTTAGCCAGGAATTTAATGGCTTTGCTTTCTGCAGTGGCACAGCCTCAGTGTAAGTGCAGTTCTCACCCCACACTGTAATCCCCCCTGGGGGTACTGGGCATGGATCTTGGGTAACCCCAAATTTCTGTGGAGTTATGAGCAAAGAGAAGCAAGGCAACAGTACCTAAAGTACGTTCTGTATATGTCAAAAGTACTGGCAGCAGTTAGAAATACATGGATGACCAGGATTGTATTTATGCTTATTACATGCTTCAGAGAAGCAGAATAGGGTGCCAAAGCAACAACATTGTCATTTTCTGGCCTGCAAGGCTGTAAATGGATGAAAATGAGGGGAGAGAGCAGTTTTGAAGCTGTGCCCTCCAGACGCACTAAGCTAAGGAGCCAAAACATAAAGCCAGCCACACTGCATCTTTTTTTCTAATATAACATCAGGATTTGCTTGTTGAATCTTATGGGGCTGACCTTATGCCAAGTGGCAATAATGGGAGTTTAGTGGTTGGATTTGGGTAGGAACACGAGTTACCTTTCTCTGCATGAAAACTAAGGGGTTTCTGACACAGGGAGGATAAAAGAACGTGTGATATGTCAGGCCTTCAGACCATCAGTTAATACCACCATGATGTGAAATAAGTAGCCATAAAAAGACTAATCTTAATAAGGAACGGAATTACTCATATTTCCAGTCATTTGTGACACTTACCAGGAGAGGTTATTACAGTGGGGTTTTTTGTGGCTCTATGTTAATAATTCTTTTTGGACTTTTTGTTGACTACTATTATCTGCAGTCACTCCTCATTTTCCATGAAATAGACTAAGAAGGAGCAGAAAACGTATACTTTTGTTTCAATTGTCTCTTAATGTACCTAGGAAAAATATTGAGGAATGTGGAGTGTGGGAGTATTGCTTTCCTTTGCCTGCACAGCATTTCAAGTGAAAGACATCTTGGCCTCAATCATTCCTGCTTTTATTTCTTTATGTGTTTTAGGTGCGGTTTTGGTCATCTTTTTCTGTAAAGATTTTGAGGCCTTTTTTAATTACTAACTTGGCATCTGTCCTGCTGCTCAAAGACTGTGCGTCTTCCAGTGGATGGGAAATAAGTTAGTTGGAAAGAGCCTGCATTTGTTCGCGTATGAGAGAGAGAGCACCCTTACATATAGTGTTTGCTTTTATAGTTTTTATTCAGGGCTAAAATATAACTTGAAGATAGATTTTCCAGTAACTCTCCCTTGGCTGCTTCATTTTTCTTACATGAAACAACAAAGTAGTGCAGGAGTTAATAAAAGACAGGTCTGTAAAAATTGCGTAATACACTACAGACAACTCAGCACCGATATTTGTTTTCTTTTACTCTGTCAGTCCCCAGATTATAATATACAGATTGAGTATTTCCAAGGACACCACAGGGAAACTTGTGGGGAAATCAAAATGGGCTATGGTTGGGCATAATCAAAACAAACAAAAACTCTCCAGAAAATACCTTTGAAAATAATCAAGCTTCAGAGTAAGATAATCTCAGCAAAACACTTAAAAGGAGCATAATGAATGAAAGAGATGAGTAGCAGAAGCAACTGAAGCTATCTTAAATTAGAAAAGCACAAAATGGTGTTGTCTGTGTCTGGATTTCTTGAGAAGTCTGTGTTAAGTTTCTTTCTCTGATAGTTTCTTTTTATGGCATAAATAAAATGACTTGTGTCTACTTTGCTGCCTAAAATAAGTCTAGGAGAAAACATGAACTGGTAGTTAAATTCTGGATTGGCTGATACAAACTTCTTCCATTGTTGTTACCTGGGTAATCCTGTATCTTCATCTCACATGATGATGAAAGACTTATATCTATTAGAGTATACCGTTCTTTTCTTTATCCAGCAATGTTGTTGTGCTTTTCTCTACTGGTTTTGGGGCTTTCTATGTGCTAGTAGACATCCACCGTTGTCTCTGCATTACTAGTGCTGTCATTACTCTTCAAGGCCAAGAAGAGATTAAAGCAAACAATTTATGTCTTTAAATCAAAGCGTGATCGTTAACTAACATGAACATGTATCTCTGCCATGTAAAACTGGGAAACTACATTAATGTACACCTTCAGCTTTGCCATGCTGAAAAGCAAGTGGGGCTGGAATATGGATTCAGTCCCGCAGGAGCTCCTAAAATAGTGAAAGTTTAGTCATACAGTTCACAGCATAATGTTTGGCTACAATTTAGCAAAAAAAATGAGAAGGGAGGAGTGAGACAGCAAGACAGGCACACGACGCCGGGGTGCTGATGCTGATGAGACGTTTCACTAAGATGATTAATGCCCATTTACAAAATTGGACTATTTACAAAATTGAGCATGTAACTTAAAGACTGCCTGGGTTAAAAGCAAGTGCCCCTGCCCGCTGACACCGCTTTTATCCCGTGCTGTTCCCTCTGTCCCATTGTGCCATAATTACAGCTGAGCCTTGTGCAATGGCCTGTCTCGGGTGGCATTAGTCCAGGTCCTGCTCACTGCAACTGCTCCTGTCTCTCCTGGTGTGTTGTGCCAGGCTGCGGGAGCGAGGGGACAAGGGAACACTTAATGGAAGGCGAGAGGTTTCCATTTATGGCTGTTATTCCACTCTGAAGAGCCATTATAAGGGTGTTTCAGAGCACAACAGGAAAAAACTACCATAACTAGGAGTAATGGGATAAGATTGAGGAAAGGCAAATGGAGGCCATTTCCTGACAGTGAGATCTATTAGACTGTGGAATAGATAAGTCTCCCAAGGGAAGTGGTAGAAGTCCAAGCACTTGAGTCATTTAAAACTACAGTGGACAAAGAGCTCAGGAGTATGTAATAGGGAATAATCTACCAATGGCCACAGAATGAAAGACTGACATAATATGTCCTTCTACTTGCAATTTCTGGAATACACACAGACCTATTGAAGCTTTCCAGCTTGTAGTTTCCTGCTAAACATTTTTTTAGAAAGTCCAGTTTCTAGAGGAATAGTAGCTGCAGGTCTCTCTTAAAGGAACACCTTTTATAATGCTGTTCCACAACCCTTTGTGTAGATGTTTCCTCCACAGGTGACAAGCTTCAGGCTTTTGCAGTTGAGTGAAGGTCCAGCTCAGGGGACAGCTTCCCTTTCAGAGACACCATTTTCCCTCCACCCTTGTTGTTCATCACACCCTGTACCCAAATATGCATAGCATTATTAATATTAGTTTCAATCTCTTGGATGCCTTGTACCTTGTTTAACCATTTATATAAGTAACCTAAAGCATAGAAATAAGGTTTCGTCTCAGTGTTAGCCATCTCCTTCACCTTACCTCCATATGGCAACATGATGGAGTGGGCCTTGCAGGAAGAGAAGTCCGTGGTCCTCCAGTTAAACTTAGGAAAGGCACCTTATATGTGAGGGATAGTAAGAATGTGAAGCACAAAGAGAGTATGTATGAGAAGCACAGCAGAGTCTAGAATTACTAAAAGAAGAAGAGATAGGGAATGACGTGGTGCCAGAGGAGAGCAGTCAAGGTAGGAGCAGCAGAGTTCTTAAGTGTACTTCAGCATGAACATGATGCAGAGGGATAGTGATGTGAGCAATGCAGTACCCTAGAGCAATAGACCTGAGACACCAAGTTTTTCATAACTTGAAGGCAAAATAAAAGGTGTTGAACAGGAGTCACCAGGGAGGGCAGAGAGACATGTTAAATACTTCTGGTTTTGGAAATTACACTGCCTCCAGTAGGCGGTATTGATCTTATGATGTGTTGACTTAAAAGTTGCATCTAACCTGTAGCTTTGTCCTCCTTTCACTGTTGCACACGTAACGTAACCTTAGATTAAACCACAGATTGCAGAATTCATGAGCAGGTTGTGCAATGTGTCTGTGACTCACTCCTCCTCTCAGGCTATACCCCTTAGTGAGTATTGGCAGAACAATACTACTAGCATAAGAATTGGCTTGATCTAATCTGTAATGTTGTTTGTGCTAGAAAATGGGGAAGAGAATAGTTATTGAAATGGCTTATGTTCAAGAAGCCCTAAGGAGTGGGCTAATATACTAAGAAATCTTTAGCACCCTGTAATGATTTGCTGCCTTCAAGAAGAAGGTTTCTTTTTTTCTGTGACTTGTATGTCTTTTATTGTTGCAAGATTCATTTTTAACAAATCTGGTCTGAACATTGTATTGTTTGCTCCATATTTTTTACCTCCTTTCCCTGTTTGTTTTTTTTAAACATTTATATGAATCGTATTTGCCGTTTCTGTCTAAGCCCACGTGCTTTGCTATTTTAAGATTCTCTGATTAAAAGCCTTAGCCAAGAACTTAAACACACACATTAAGCCACTCTGAACTTAATATCATATTAAGTCTTTTTTATGTTGGGCTGTGAAATGCATGGATCTTTGTCTTGTGCCTGGATGATGATCACTTTATTATTTTTTATTATTATTATTATTTTAACTAGCTATGATGGCTAATTCCAAAATTTTGACCTCTAACCAAGATGTTCATTTGGTCAGTACTTATATATTCCATTTCACTGATACAGGTGGTCAAGATATCGAAGACAATGTACTTTAGTGCAACTTGATATCTCAAAAGAAATGACAAAATTGTTTATTGGTCTTTTTCTAGTTCAAAACCTCTGTTTCGCTTCATGTGTCATCTCCTATTAACAGTAGCAGCTTAAGACAATTCTATGTGTTTTCTGTTGTCTGTCTATACTAAGCAGACAGATCTTCTGTTTCTTGCTACTCTGTTTTTGCAGAGCAAATTCATCAGCTTTCTGTCTCAGAATTGATTTGTATAGGATAATAATAAAACTAAAGAATCAAAGTTGTACCAGAATAGCTGTTAGTTCATGTATATTTCATATTTATAATGCTCTTCTATATTTAAAATAATAAAGAAATGCTGAGGAGCAAAATTTCAGTGACTATACCAGTATTTATTCACTAAACAAACACCTTTATTGTATCATTTAGGTGAAAGATAGGTATATTAAAAAGCATGTCTTATACACACTCTGTATCCTACCATGTTTACTATATACAGTCCAGTAGAAAGCTATGCTGAAACATGTAAATGGATGAACACAGCAGATATAACCATAGTACATCAATATATATATTTCCATATTATTTCTTGTAAAGCATTTTCCAAGATGGAAAAATAAGAGCATGTGAATGGAATAATGATTCCACTGGTAATAGCGGCATCTGATCTACAGAGATGGCTAGTAGATTCAAATCACTGTCAGCTCTTGCCTTCTAGGCAGCAATCTTTTAATGCAGGATTTACCATAAAGATCAGAAAAGCAGCTGGCAACTAGCAACTTGTTATATAAAAGACCTTTAAATGTCTTCTGCTATCTAGCTGTGATGTGGTGTGATTTACTTAAAAATGTAGCTAATGAATGCACAAAATTATTCAAGGCCCAGATCTCCAATTAGCTGGTAAAATCCAGTTATGGCTTTAATTGTTTTAAGGTTTCTGTGGGGATAAGAGTCTGTGAAGAGCTGAAAACAGGGGGGGTGGGGACGTCTGTGTTCTGGAAATTCAGTTTCCTAACTGTGGCAGGAATGTTCTGCTGGATGCATTTGCACTGCCATTAGTGAGTGGGAAGCCACATGGCAAGTGTTAAAGAAGGGTAAGATATGGCAAACTGCAGAAAAATGAAGGGAAAATTAGGCTGAAGGACATGTTGGACGTTTAAAGCAGGGAAATAACTGAGATTATCGTTTTCCCTGTCACTCAGAGCACCAGTTCAAGGTGTACAGTCTGTACAAATCCATGCGCACTCTACACTGCTGGTGGGAACGATATATCTGCACTGCAGTTACTACAGAGAGAATTGGATTGGGATGATTTCTGAAGGTGGATTTCAAGGCACCTTTTTCCAAAGCAGAAAGCTGTGAGAAAATGTGGTTGCCATCAGCAGGATTTTTATTTCTATTTCTTTTGTAAGGTGCAAACTTGCTCTTCAGTCATCCATACTCACTCTTCCCGCCTACTCTCCCCCATGATTCCTGGATTTCTCTGTGTATTACCAAGTATCTAATTCAGCTTTCATATCTGTTTCAGCTATCTATCTCTCTGTTATAGCTACTACAGCTATATTTCAACAAGCTATCCTGCTGAAATATCCTGTCTGAAAACTCAGACCAACAGCTTAGAGAGTCAGTTTGGATGGATGGATAGATAAACGGTTATCCAGAATAGCTCTTAGAGCTGTCTATTTTAGCAAACTATTTAAGCTGTCAGCCTCTGTGTATTTATAGCCTACTTATCACACTAGTATCTGAACACCTATCAATTTAGCATTAGAAATCCAGTCCAAGTCTCAATCCAATTGTGGAGACTCACTGGCTGTTCCCCACTTGCCTTAGATGAGTAGAATAAAAGACGTGATATCCAGCCATGCTTTGCTTTTTTTCCTTCCTAGTTTATTATCTGAAAGCTTGATCCAGAGCTTCCTAAACTGTCAAGAGAGGCTCTTTTTGGTGATTCCTTATTAAAGGTAGTTTGTACTTGTTCAGAGCTCTTCTCTGAAAAAGGTTTACCTCTTTCTGAAAAGGAATATTTTCATTAAAAAGTCTTGCAAAAGTTCCAGATTAAAACTTTTCTTTCAATTTTTCCCCAAACTTTTCCTTCATTTTTAATATTTTTACCCTTTTCCGTGTTTTTTCTTTTATCCGTGAAGTTGGTTTTATTTCTTATATTACTAGTTGAGCAATCAGCAAAAGAGAGAAAGTGAAGATTTATTCCTTCCTCCCCCCACCCCGGTAAAAACAATGGATACCACTTTGTTGAAAGTATCACCAAGTGGTAGAGAGAGGAATCTGGCAGCCAGAAATGCTAAGCTTTGAACATGAAGCAGTTCAGTTCTCCAGCATGCTGAGCTGAGTGTCACCTAGAGAGAGGAAAAAGGGAATGTTAAACCAAATGACAAAATGGAAAGTTTCACATCTGATAACTTTCTTTTTCTTCTTCTTCTTTTTTGTTCTTAAGGAAAAGAAAAGAAACTAATGGTTCTTAGTGTTATGCTCCCAAACACAAGAAGGACACCATGAGCACATGGTGGACTGCTCTTAGGGTTTATGCTGATCAGAAAACTGCATCCCACACATATCAAAGCAGATGTCTACATCTTGTCTTTATAGCATTATAGACTGCATAAAAGAAACAACGTTTTTTGTGACTACTTGGATTAAAAGGGAAAATAGTCAGAATATTACAAAATGCAGTATGATAGGGCAATACAGCTTTTTGTGCAGCCTGTGATACTGCCTGTTAATGCAGTCATACGTCATTAGTAGAAGTCAGTCCATTTGTACTCATGCTAAAATCCTCACAAAGGCCCTTCTGCAGCGCTGGAGGGTTCTTGTTTTACCCCAGACGCTCTGAGAAAGCACTGGTAGCAGGAACCAGGTCGGCATGGTCACGAGTTACCCATGTGCTTACAGACCTAAGTTCACACCTTTGTTATTACTCAGGTCACTCAATTTTCTGGTCATACCTCTTATGAATGAGCAAAGAGAAAGACTGGATGTGTGCAGCCAGGGGTGTGCATGCTTTTGTTCAAGAAAGAGCGCTTGTTTCTCTTTCGGGGAGAGAGGGGGAGCTTCCATACATGGTGGTCTCAAGGGGAAGAAGATTTAATTTATTTTATTTTTTTTTCTTTTTGTCCTTGCTTAGCTGTAGCTGTGAGGCATTTGAGGCAGCAATCAGTCTGTAATATATGAGAATCCATCCCTTGGCCAAAGGGAAGTGGCATTTGTGGCCCAGTTCAGAGTTTGCAGTTTCTTAGCCATTGTTGCCAAATCACACATGGCCCATTTATTTCGTGTCAATGTATTGGTCCCTTTTCCACTAGAGGAGGTCAAAAAGGAAAAAGCTTGGATTGCACTGTTTGCCTTTCAGTGAATTTGAATTTCTGGTGCACACAGGTGATTAATTCCCTGATTAATTCCATATGGAACTGAACTGAAAGAGTATTGATGTATTTGGCTCTTCAGTTAGATGGGAGATCACAGGGCAATTTACTAGATGTTTTTGTGGACTCTCAGCAGGCTGCTTTTTGATACAGTCAGGAACATGCATATTTGTCTCCTTTCTCTTCTGTTAATGTTATTAATTTCTTTCATATAAGAAAAATATGAAGTGTTTGAAATACTAAAGCACACTGGGGCTTTTGGGGGAACATTTAAGTGGTTGGAGAAAAATCCAGGTTAGAATTGGGAAGACATAGCTGAGTGTTGGCTGGGTATCTGCTCTTCTGAAAGAGCTGAGGGAGAGAGCAACCAGAAGACGAGGAAACAATGAAGGAATAAGCTTGCAAGAGGATTAGTGAAAGCATTGGAGGACACTGCAGGATGGGTCTTTGTACTGGGTCCAGTTGGGATGGAGTTAATTTTCTTCAGAGCAGCCCGTATGGTGCTGTGCTTCAGATCGGTGGCCAAAACGATATGGATAAGACACCAATGTGTTAGCTCCTGCTGAAGAGAGCTTGCACAGCTCCAGGGCCTTCTCTGTTTCTCACTCTGCCACCCCAGCAAGTAGGCTGGGGGTGGGCAAGAGGCTGGGAGGGGGAGCAGCTCACCGAACTAAGCAAAGAGATATTGCAGCCCATATAACATCATGCACAGCAATAATATGGGGGTGGGTAGTTTTTCCAAAGTAGACATTGCTCAGAGGCTAGCTGGGCATCGGTCTGCTGGAGGGAGGATTACTATTATTATTTTCTTCACTTATTAGACTGTCTTTATCTCGACCGGCAAGCGTGACAGCAAGTTTTTCTTGCTTTTGCCCTTCCAATTCTCTCCCTGATCCCACTGTGGGGGAGTGAGAGAGTGGGCTGGGTAGGTAGGGGCTCAGCTGCCAGACAGAGTCAACTAACCACAGTCTGTGGTGACCTGACTTTGGGAACAGTGAAAAAGGCCAAGTGAAGATAAGAACTTTGTATCAGCTCCGCCCTGCTATGTAGCTATATTTACAACTAACATACTTGTTGTATTCATAGGTTGTTTGCAATAAAAATATAATGGGGAGAAAAGGACATGCATATAAATATAAATCTCTAGAGGTGTTAGTGACAACTTGCTCTCAAAGGAAACGGCTGATCAATGTATAGGGAAGATGAAGGGGTGTGATCATGATCAGACAACAAGGTTAGCAATATCAGCCAATTCTCCTAAAATAGATGGAAGAGTTGCAATTTCATGTCTTCTGCTACAACCTGGCCTTGTTTGCTGGTTTCAAATATAAAATAGCAATAAAGCATCCATCTACCTGACATTCTTTTATGCTCTCTTTCAATCACAAGCCGAAAATGTTTCTTTTTGGGTTTACTCTGGTTTGGCAGCCCTGTTATTGCCTATCACTTTAAGGAGTTGAAAGGCTGAGGATTGATTTCATTTTCTTTTAGCTCACAAGCTTTTTTATGTGGAATCTGTTTCTCACTTGGTTTGCATTTCATCTAGGATAATGCTGGCTATCAGTGCTTGAATAATAATTGAACTGAAGCAAGCTGTTCAGCCTAAGGACTCAAGCTGGGAAAGCTGTGTATGTCATGTGTGGATATTTCAAAAGAATTTAACATTACAAAATTAAGTTGCAAGTAGACACAAAGGTAGGGAAAATCTGTGCAGCTCTGGCTACGCAGCAACACCACTGCCTTCAGTACTTCCTCACTGTACCTGAGCTGGTCCTTTATGCTCTTTAAAAATTTTCATCAGTGGTATGTAGTAAAGTGTTACAGCACTGGGAGGTGGAAAGTGGCATACTGGTAATTTTGAAACATGGATGAGCCTCGTGGAATTGTTTCTCCTGCCCCTTCATATGCTTAGCTTGTGTTGAATGGGCCTTTAATAGTTACCCTACTTGAAATTGCACTTTTATTTAGATACCATTAGTGCTGCTAAAACATAGATTCTGGTTTTAGCTTTTGTAATTATGTTGTAACACCTTTAGTTTACAGTAACACTGTACCTTTATTGCTTCACCATCTGTAATCTCTGCTAATAAGAATTTGAAATTGTGGCTCAACTGGCAGGAAAAGCAAGCTTATTTTACGCTATCAGTCTGTAAATGGATTGTTAATTACGTGGTTTTTAGATTGCTTATATTGAATGCCACTGTTTGACACATCCTACTTGAATTTGGCAGGTGTCCGTAGTTGGAGATAAATGGTTTGGGGTTGCAGTTTGGTCTCACCGGCAGTATGAGATGGTGAGCACCAAGTACTTGGAAAACTCCTCTTGTCTGCAACAGGCTTGGGCCGTGACTTGGGGGTAGGGTTTTAGGAGATAGAGAAGCAGAAAATTACTCATTTCATCAAACTTAACAGACGCCTACAGAATGTTTTGGTTTTCTTTTTTTTATTAGATTGCTGTTTGAATCACTCTAATACTCTTTATAGTCTCCTATATAAACCATTTTTTTTCAGGTTGGGGGAAAAATTCCATTAATGGTCCAAATAGTAATCGCATATTCTAAGTCACAATCTGATGGCTTGAAAACATGGGTTAATTAAAACTTCACAGACTGTTTTAATCTTTGAAAAGCTTTAACCTTCTCCTACTCTACTTAATCCAGACATAGCACTGAAATCTCACCATTGTATAAGAACTTTTACATGTTTTAGTAGCTATTCACATGCAGTTACTGTGCTGCCAGTTAGACAACGTGATTTCTCTGTGCTTTGGAGATGAGAGGCAAGGAAGGATGTGTTAAATATGAAGAAAAGAGCTTTCTAGAAGAAATTCTGCCATTTGCATAAAAAATGCTGCAAGACACAAAAGTGTGAGTTAATCACAGAGGTTAAACTATAAAAGAAAAAGTCATGCCTAGAGAGAGAGAGATTGCTGCTGTAGCTATCTATGAATTTATGATACTGCCGATGGATATCTTTTAAATTTCAGAATTAATGAGCACCCTGAGGAGAATGAATGATAGTTGGTTTAAAAGGAATAGAAGAGTGAAGGGGCAGTACTGAATAAAGTTTGGGTTCTGCTCTGCAGGGGTAGGGTGTGCTAAAATCCTTTTGCTGATAAATATAAAATAAATTTAGGTTGGGGAAAAAAAATCATCCTTCAGCCAAATAAGAAATTGCACAAACAAGTTACAGTATAGCCCCTGCAGCTTATAATGTAAAACAAGAGACAGCTAAATATGATAACTTAAAACAACACCCCGGCTTTTTTCTTTACCTTTGAAACTTCAAGGAGAAATGCTGAGCTTTCAAATGTCAAATGGTATCCAACATATTAGTGACTTCCTTTTTTAGAACAGAAGAAAGGAATTGGGCTGCCTTGGGACTGTATATCGCTGTGTACATAAAGTTATGAGAGTGGTGTACACGTTTGAACCATCCCTTCCTGAGCAGGGGCCTGCAGAATCCCATAGTGTGTAGGTTTGCAGTCTTTCTGAACTGTTAACATGTTGCAGTTGTGTGAAGTACTTGCTTAGTATATTCATTCTTAGGTTTAAAGTGCTTCTCATCAGTTTTGATGAGCACTCCACATCAGGGGTGAGGTATGACTCTTCTGTTGCACTGCTCAAGCTGAGCCACATGATCTTGATGGGTCAGATGGGCTTCAGACTGGCACCTCTTTTTTTTCTTTTAGAGTCCTGCTATAGGGTAAGATCATTCACACACACACAGAGCAAACCTCAAGAGGTATTCAGCCTATCAAAAGGCTGGAGGCACTTTCATGGGCATGTCCTGGCAGTGGGTGGTCAGTGTCATGGTGGGGGTATGGATTCAACTTCCCTCTCTGTGGGTACACACCTTATTACCACCCATGTGCAGGTGTTGCACCTGGTTTCTCTCCTGGCTGTGGCAAACCAATGGCCATAAATTTGTCAGCTGCCCAACAGTAAGCAGTTCTTTAGGTTGTGAGTCTGCCACCTGCATTATGGAGGGAAGGAAGCAGTGGATTTTACAGGTTTGTCTTAGTCTCATAACACAATGTTTTTTCACCATAGCAGATGCCTTCATCTTTGCTCAGTTTGTAAAATATTTGGGCAATTGTCTGCAATGTGCATGTTCCATGGCATTTAATTGTGAAATTTGATGAGTTTTTTCCTGGCCTCTAGAAAAACCTTTCCCTTTATTCTTTGAACATCAATTCAGGCATTTGGAAAGCTCTGCATGGCTGAAAAACTGCTTTTAATCTCACTTATTCCTCCATTCCCCTGTTTTGTCAGTCCTCGTCATGAAGAGCCCTCTTTCATAGGAGTATTTTGCCCTTATCAGGGCAGAAAGAGTGCCTTGCTCTTTAATATAAAGACTGAGACTTCCCTGCATGAAAGTGTTAGATAAGGTCAGACAAGTAACTTCACGTGTCCTCCTACTCTTCGTGTCTCAGGCTGATCGGGTTTTTCTTTTCCTAAACAAACTTTTTGATAGGTGAGCAAACCGAGGAATATATGACCCCGTGCAGAGATGGCATTCAAACGGTGAAGAGAAAGAGCGTAAGCTGTCCTTCTGTGGTTGAGAGGATCTTATCTGGGGGGATGTTATCTTTTTCACATGCAAGTCTTTCAAAAATCGTACATAATATACCCTCTGCCTTTCTCTTTAATTCTATTACATACATTCTTCATATTATAAAATCATGCCCTTCGCTGTATTTCTAGACTCTCCAGCTGCTTCTCCTTCTGCTAGACACAGTGCCTCTGTATATCAGGGACAGTGATGTGAAGATCCTAACTGGGTTTGATCGGAGTGCAAAAATAGCAATATAAAATGTGAGAGCAATTATTTTATTTTCCTGGGCTTTGAAACTGTTGTCTTAAAGGAGAAAGCAGAATAGAGGAACATGAGAATGTTTCTAATCTCTTGCCGTTCTCATCCCTTTTTCTGACCTGTCACAGTTCCTACTTGATAAACAGGTCTATGCTAGTGTTAGGATTGTAGTGTTAGCACTGGACTGCCCTCGTACTAACATAAAGTTAGATACCTATGTGGGGCCAGCAGGTGGAGGGGGGTGATTCTACCCCTCTACTCTGGTGAGACCCCACCTGGAGTACTGTGTCCAGCTCTGGAGCCATCAGCACAGGAAAGACATGGACCTGTTGGAGCAGGTCCAGAGGGCCTTCTTTATCAGGAAGTGTAGTGATTGGACAAGGGGTAACAGTTTTAAACTGAAAGAGGCTAGATTTAGATTAGAAATTAGGAAGCAATTTTTTTACAATGAGGGTGGTGAAAACACTGCAGAGGTTGCCCAGAGAGGTTGCCCCATCCCTGGAAACATTCAAGGTCAGGTCGGATGGGGTTCTGAGCAACCTGATCTAGCTGAAGATGTCCCTGCTCATTGCAGGGAGGCTGGAATAGATGACCTTTAGAGGTCCCTTCCAACCCAAACCATTCTATGATTCTATAAAGCTTTATGCTAAGCTTACTACCTTTATTAAACATGGGGTTTTTTTCCTGAAACCTGTTCCTTCACCGTATATTTCACGCAGATTCCTTGCTTGGATCTCTTGAAAATGAGCCCTAGTTCTGCAGTCTCCTGAGCCTTCACCAGGGCTGTGGATGGCAGTTATGCCGTGTGATTATTTTTTTTTTTTTTTAATAAAGTTGGTTCAGTGCCTGCAGTACTTCAT
>KZ507458.1:33068-49326 GCA_002844005.1 Limosa lapponica baueri
TCTCGTTCTGAAAGCAGGCACACTCTGCCTCTGCCATTTAACAGCAAGATACCGCTACTTCTAATGTTACTAACAATATGTGAACCCTTCAGAAAGCACCAGCTGGAATCCAGGGCTCATCCTTAGCTGACCGACGGAACAAGTAGGTCAGAGCTGTGTTCACAATTCTGTCCTATCAATCCTATTTTCTGCATAGAGGCAAAGTTGTGTAGGGCAAATGGAATCTGTCCTTGCAGCTAATATTCAGTGGTTTAATATGTCCCCCTGAAAGATGTGAGTTACATGATAAAGTTCCTAAACTCTTTAAAGAGAACTATGGAGTTGGAATCACACTTCTGGTTCTTTTTCTCTCGCATTTTTGATGGTGTAAAGTGCTGGCATCATGAGGGGAAGTGCCCTATATCTCTCTTTCCCCTGAATTGCTCATGGACTGAAAGTAAAGGGCTTCTTCTATGGTATAGGAAATGTGATTTCAAAAAGGTTCATAACTGTAATGGAAAAAAGGCTCTTTGAACAAAATGAGTTGTAGCTGTAATGACATTTTTAAAAGAAATGCCTTTTTCTGATGTGTTATAGGCCCACTTTAAGCATGCTGATTGGATGGAGAAACTGAAGAGAAATACCTGGAGTGAAACAAAAATGTGGAGTTGCCTTGTTGTCCATACCACAGTGTTTCTGGGCATTACAAGCACCACGGGAAACTTCTGAATGGGCCACAGAAGCAATTAATTTTCGGTTGCTCTGGGAACTTTTGGGGTATTGAATTCATGGCATATATGCAACTATGGCATTTAGACAATCTGGATTTTTAGCTATGAAGGATCTAAATCAACCCTCTCTCCCTCTTCTGTTTTTTTTCCCCTTTTTCTGTTTTCCTGTCCTTTGTCTTTTTCTTCCTGTCTTCTTTGCTCCCTTTGTCTCTCTCTTACTTTCTTCGATCTCCATCTTTGTCTTTTCCCGATTAAGCTAAACTGTTTCTTTTTTCAGCTAAATTTGGCATTGCGGTATTTCTGAAATATTATTTGGAGGGATTGTTGCCATTCACACTGCAGCAAATGAAGAAACACAGTACTAAATCTGATATTACTTTACTTTATTACTTTATTACTTTATTACTTTTACTTTATTACTTTACTTTATTCTTCTGCAATTATCTCCCAAATTCCTTTTCAAATTCTTGTTACTGTTACTACTCTTGCGTTGATTAATAGACCTAAACATAGACTTGTACGCCCAATGAGAGTGGCAGTGAAACATTATAGGAGTGTTGCTATAGGGCACTCTTTTCAGCCCTCAGGGACGTTATTTAAAAACCGGGCTTGTCATACATTATGTTAGGCCATATGCTCTGACTGCTCTGTGGATACTGTTCAGCACTGGTGCGTAGCCTCCAGTGTCAGATGTAAAATGAAACCCCAGTTTGAAATCTATAACTGTCATGTTCTCATGTTTTTGGGCCCCTGAGTGCTTCAGGTAATTCTAGAGACACCTGTTTGCTAGAAATCCTTAAAAACAGTTTCAGACTTTGAAAGTACTATATCAACTTGTGATTTATGGGCATATCTGATTCTTGTCTTTATAAGGAGTTTTTAAATTCTTGGAGTAAACATGCTGTAAATTTGGAAATAACTGTTTGTGAACACTGAGATCTATTTTCTTAAGAAGGACATGATTCTCAAGCGTTAATATGTTCCTCTTGTAATATTGAGTGGCTTGTATTGGTTTGGCTGGTCTTATCCCAGAATAAGATGAAAGGAAAATGAGGGTAA
Source organism: Limosa lapponica baueri (assembly GCA_002844005.1). Classification (NCBI taxonomy): domain Eukaryota; kingdom Metazoa; phylum Chordata; class Aves; order Charadriiformes; family Scolopacidae; genus Limosa; species Limosa lapponica. The sequence goes on from KZ507458.1 coordinate 34,838, forward strand.
AAATGGTTTCACACCAGCTTAAAAGATATACAGATTTTTCAGAGCTTTTCTGACTAGCCTCTTGAAGTGGATTTCTCCAGTCTGAGGGTTTTATTAAAATACAATACCTCCCAAAGACTCCTGACACAATATCGGGCAACCATGAATCAAGGAGAGAGTTAAGAAAAACCTATGTGATTTTTCCTCTCCTAGAGACCAAAATACTGTATGTATTACTACTGGACTCGCTACCAATTTCTTCCCATTGGTAAAAGATTTTCCACTGGGTTGATTTACTGGGGTTTGGGCAGTTTTGGATGAGCTGTCCAGATCAAAAAGCTGTCTGTCAAGTTTAATGTCAAAGCACATAACAAATGCTGTTACTGAAAAAGGCCATGCAATATTTTTGTGAAGCGGAAAGGGTCTCTCTCTTTGCGGTCAACAAGGAATAGGGCAAACCTTGTGATAAAACTTTAACTAGATGCAAGATGTTAAAAACAAAGGTTTTGTTTTTTATGTTGCATTTGATAACACCAGACATCTTGCACCTCTTTGCTCTTTTTCTTTCAGGAAGATTTTTTTTTTTTAAACTCCATGTTTAAAGCGAGTATTACATAAAGAATTTCCACAATTACTGTATTTTCTGAAGATTATTAGAAAGTTCTTTTTCTGGCAAGGAGATTATACCTTTTTCAACACTTCATAAAGCAGTAGTGCAGCTATTGTACCCAAAACTGCCATCCCTACAGACAGATCCAGTTTTATATAATCACTTTTTTTTCAGCTTTGTTGAATATTTGCATCTGCTAGTTCTTTGAAATTGGTTAATCCAAAGGTTGTGGTGAGAAGAAGAAAAGCCCAACTAATTGTTAATTACCTCCAGAAAACTCATTACACTTCCCTGTCGTTCCCCACTCTCTTTGTTTTGTAGCATTTAGATGTGACACTAGGCAGCAACATTACTAGTTGAGTAGGTAGCCCAAAGCAGTGGGTCTGTAGAGTGAATCACCTGGTGCTACGGACCAAACGTCCTCACTAAACACATTATTGAGGGCAGTAAACTAATTTTCTTCAAAAACGTACTCTTTGCCCAAACTAACATGCTAGTCTGAATTCACCTTTAGACTTTCATTGTTGGACCTCATTAGGTCTATGACAAAAACCAAAGCAAAACACTAATCCAGTTCAGATGGGGTCAGAATCAATGCAGCACCATTTTTATCATGAACTTCATGGTAAGCAAGGTAAAACCAGAGTATAAAAATGCCAGATGTTTCTTCCTAGTCTGTCTGCTGTGTTCTAGTATGGTGAATAAGACAGAAACAACTCAATTGGGTGACAAGAATGAGAGAAGAAGATGAAGTTATTATAAAATACAGAGGAAATGGTTGCAAGGGAAACATAAAAGCACAAGACAAACACTTCACAATGCTAAAAGAAAACCTGGAAAAATCATGTAACTGATCTGTGGTAAATTCAGATGGGTATCACATCCAGTTTTTGACCATTGGCCAATGAAATACTGTCAACGTCACGGTATTTTGCTGTCCAAACTGGATGGCCTAATGTTTATGAAAACATAAAATCTTTATTTGTGTTAGGGATTGGCTGTCATCAAAACCTGTCTCTCATGCAGGTCTCAGCTGTTGTCGGTTCTGCACAATAAATTGCACAGATTTATGGCCTTACTAACCTACTGTCTGCTTCTCTGTCTTCAGCCTTCTATCAGTTAGGATGACTTATGAAACAAATACTTTTTTAATATGAAATTTTGCAAGGCCCTCATCCTAGAAACACCTACACCAACAATTAGCATTATATTCACTGTCAATAAATGAATTGTGTTACTGGAGGTATGCAGAATCATAACAAATGGAGGCCTGCTACTTAATTTCCTCAGATATTTCAATTTAGTAAAGTAAAATAGTAAAAAAGTAAAATAGTTCTTTCTTGTTCTCCTGCAAAGTCCTCTCTAAGCATTTGATTGGAATATGACATAAGAAAATGCTTTTGCTTTGTGGTAATAAAGCCCTGAATGTTGATCTGAAGCACATCATCTTTCAGACTGCTCCAAGATCTGGGACTGTCAAAGTCTAGGAGTATAGTGATGCACTGCACCTGCAAGGAGTCAGGATGATGTGAAACTTCAAAGTGAACAAAGTTTGTGTCCCATTTGACAGTAAAATGGGAAAGTAGAGTGCGGAATCAAGTGGGAGGATTCCTGGACCTATAAATTGTTTTTGTAGTTTGAAAGGAGATTTTTGGGTTGAGCCTTTGAGCCCCTTTTTCCCTCTCTTCATTCCAGTAAGAGTTCCAAAGGGAAAAATAACAGAAATCCAGAGAAGTGTGATTGTTTGAATAAAAATTCTGAGAAATTATCATTGTCAGATGTACAATACCTTCAGAAAACCTGTCTAGCTTCAGCAAATACCTTGAGGCCCCACAGTCATCTTCTTCCACACTAGGGATATGTACATGTACATTCATGCACAAGCACACATGCAAACGTGTCACATAATAATTCATTGAGACAACATCAGTGCAAAAGTCTCCTGTAATTATGAATGATCTTGGGGAAGGAATGTGATGCCAATGATTGTTCTGGAGGATATTAATTCATCAGACAGATCTCCATTATTATTCATCAATTTGAAGATAAATAGGTAGCCAGCAGCATCTCGGACTGTTTGAAGAACTGCATGACTTGGACTCCACCTCCAGTTTTCCCAGTTTACGATTATTCTTACTTCACATAAACTAAATCCAAAGTCCAGAAAAAAGAAAGAAAACCTTGATCTTATTACTGAAGTCTAGGTGGCTGACTGATCCTTTCTGAAGACTGGGGGAAGTAACAAGCAACAGGCAAATTAGGAATCTTCTACTACATGCTTCAGTGAACTCTGTGCAAACAAACAACAGGGTACTAGATGAAATAAAGATGTAATTTCAGTCATGAACTGGATAAGATTCTGTGGATAGAACATTAGAAAGATTCATGAAAGAAATTTTATAATGATTATACATGATATCCACATAAAATAAAAGTATATTAAAAAAAAAAAAAGAAAATATGCATCACTGAAGCTTTGCACGTGAATGAAAAAGAACAGCAAGTTGTAAGGAACAACTCATATTGCCAGTGGTTTAGGAAAGACAATGAAAGCCCATTTGAAAAATAAAATGTGGTAAGAAAACCTCTATTTGACATTATTGACTTAGGTACAATAGGATGTGAGGCAATCACCGTCTTGTAAAGTGCATTGGTAAACAAATTGTGATTAATTGGACAGTCTTTGACAGTATCAATCTTAATTGTCTGCCTTTAATTTAAGGTTTCCAAAGATTCAGAACTCTAGAAAATAAAATATCCTTCAGTTCCAGTGGGCTGTCAATTAAATTTGACTGATTATAGTCACCGTTATCCTATAAAGATAATCCACAATTAATTGCTATACTGTGCAAATTGCAGCAGGAGAAGAATAGTTTACAGGCTTAGGGAAATGTATGGTAATATGCACCCAGGCTCTCCAGACACCTGAATCTCAATTTTAATATTCCCAATGTCCTTCCAATGTCAGACTTAGTGATTTTTATGGGACTCATTATAGTGCATTTCTGCTGCAACTGGAAGATTCTTTAGCATGGTTCATGGCCCATACCTGCCAGATGAATCACTATTACATATACATGAGAAGAAAAAGAAATGCAGGCTGGCAAATTCAGTATTCCAGAGTTGCTTTGGGAATGTTTTCTTCAGGATTCTGAGGGCTCAGGAAGAGAACTTACTCTAGATGGCTTTCTCGACTCTGTATGTGAGCTCAGCCATTAAAAATTCCTTTATTTAGAATAAAATTGTGTAGCAACTGATTGTATGAATAGGACTTATAGGAAGATTTAAATGAGATAATCCTGTCATTTTGTCATATAAATGAATGCTGACATTGAGGACAAATAGAAAAAAATAGCTGGAAAAGTGAACATTCAGCATCCAGCAGGTGTAAGTGGCATGCTGCAGTAGTAGTGTTAGCTAAAGACCCACTGGAGGTAGCTACAGATTCTGGAGAAATGGGCCAGAGAATTCTTTTTTTTTTTTTTTAGAAATCATTGAGAACATTAAAAAGCTGGGAGAGGAAAGGGTGTCAAAAAATAAGACCAAAATTTGGTGGTTCTGTTTTGCAATGTAAAGAGACAAAGTTTGTGTTGAAAAAATTTTAGTGATATTTCTACATGAGTGTAAGTGGAGATTAATGCAAAAAAAGAATTGTAATAAAACTTATTTTGACTCATTAGTGTGTTTGTGTAATACAACTATTGTCAGTGACACTTTCTACATGATCAAATAAATTTATGTTACTAATAGCTAAATGAAAAAGAAGTCAAAGATAATTAAGGAATTACTAAGCTATATCACTAGTTATGCAGCAATTATCATAACTGCAAAGAAATAAGATCTTTTTTACTTACTTATATTTACAGCATCTCAAATCCATCTTTACAGTCAATGAATTTTTATCATGGTATTTTGCTTTCCCTTTCTATTTCTTTTTTGCTAACTCCTAATATTTTTCTAAGTCAGTATTTCACAAAGAAATATCACTTAACTTCCTGGAAGAATTTAACTGTATTTAATGAGGTGCATGATAAATTTAAACACCATTTACTTCAGGCAAACTTGGAACTAGACTGCCTCCTAAAAGAGCAGAACATCCATTCCTATATGTAAAGAAGTAAGACACAGCTATGGTCTTTATCTTAAAATAGAAGCTGATTTAATAAAGAATATGAGATTGTTCTTTTCAGGGTAGAGGATAATCTGTTTTCAGGGCAATCAAAAGGAGTGATGTGTCATGAAAGAGGTTGTCTTTTCTACGTCTCTGTAAAAAAAAATGAATGAGAAAGAGAAGTAAACCTTTCATATTAAGTTTACATAATTTTACAGATTCTCTTGTTAAAGCCAGTGTATCTCATAATCTTTCTGGAACATGAGGGGCTTAAATGCTGTAAAGAATGTTGACGACTGACAGGCAACAGTTATATCAAAACCATAGTCTGCTTCTCAGCTGGTGGTTAAGATACTGAGAGAGATTTTATGGCATTACTGATATAAGAGTGGACCTTCAGATGACAGCATGACTGGGGTATTATTGATTATTATTATTATTTACTAAAACCTTAAATAATGTCATTATAAGAATAGCTGTTGCTCAAGAAAAAAGAAAGGACCAGTACGCTTTTGAGGAACCTACAGAAAAACGGAAGGCATGTTACAACACAGAAAGTGAAAGACCTTTCCAGGTGTGGTAGGAAAGAGGAGGCAGTTCATTCGAGTACCATTAGAAGTTTAGTGCAAATTTAAAGTCATTTAAGTGTGAATAAAAATACAAACTTGAGGAGCTGAAAGATATTTCCATTGGAAAAAAGCTGTTCGGATTGATTTGAAATAGAACTTAAATTCTAATTAAAACTACATAGAAATGAAGGACACCGTGAAAAAGAGACTAAGAATTAGGGTTTGCTTTTCAATCAAATTTTGTAAACTTTTGTCCCAAAGACTGAATGATATGCATTCAAAATAGAAATGCAACACACACTAGCCAACTCAATATTTGCAAAATGTAGATATTATAGGGACTGTCCTGAGACAGTACTCAGCTAATAAAGGATTTCTGAAGTCCAGTCAAGGTCCTGGAAAAGGTAAGTTTTTCATCTGATGTGTATCAGGGGCCTGGCAGATTGCCAGTATTCAAGAATTCTTTATGGTCTATAGCTAATAGGAAGAACATAAATTCCTCTGATCTCTTTGTTGGCCTCTGTCTAACATGGTATTTGTGTACTCCTTCCTATTAAAGATCCATTCTTGTCTCAGCCTTTTCCTTTTGTTATATTGTCAAGGTCGCTCTACAGCAAACAGCTACAGCAAAATTAAGGAGGATAAATTTTTCAGTGTGGACCTCTCCATGAATAATTGTGAGTATGTCTTCCAGGCACATTAGTATCTGCAGACAGCAAAAAGGACCAAACTGTCTCATGGGCACATAAAAAATTCTCTGTTTCTCTCCAAACTTCTGTCTAATACAGGTGTCCTGAGCCTCAGTGCTTTTGTGTCAGAACTCTGAACCTAATCTTATGGAAGGAAAAAGTATTTGGGACTAGAGACCTGACCAGATGTGGCTCCCATTCAAGCATTTTTCATGAGAAAATTTGGCAGGACATTTGTTTTTACTGCTTTGTTCTCTCAGGCAGCAAATTAAATGGCTTCTCAATAATACCATTGTCACCTCTTGGAGCCCTAGAACAACATTACCAGTAAGAAAATGGTAAAACTTTACATTGGTTGAATGCATGCTTGGAAATAATGCATAGGGTAGCTTTTTAAGTCTTGTTTTAAAAGACTCTGTTTGAGCTATATTGTCCATATATGTGTTATGTATAAGTTTGTATATATATATCAAATATATGTATGCATACATTTGATTCCAAATTTAAAAAACATCAGAAGGTAAATGTTTTAGTAGAGATTTCTGGACATAACAGGGTGGAATTTGGGAGGTGGATGTATTTGTTAGCATTTGAATTTCACTTGTGAAGATTAATGGATAAGATATATTTATTTTGAGCAGAGACATGGTTCTTCATCTCAAAACTCTGAGCTCAGTTGCTTAAAGGAATTTGGGTATGGGCTTAGACATGAGACATTTCCCTGTCACTGAGTAAAGATGAATCAGGGAAAGCCCTACCACCAAGGTGTACTTTTTTTTTTTTTTTAATTTCATAAAGTGATTATATTTCCTGATAGCTATAGCAGAAAGTACTAACAGCTTCTGTGAAGTTCCAGACTGTTTAGAGTCAGACTGGGTGCTTCTGGAAAAGAAACATTAACTTTGGTAAACACAGTGAAATAGAGGGACTTAATTTGAATGTAAAATAATTTTATGTCAGCAGCATGCCTACATGGAAACTTGTTGATCATATGGTTCTAGTAATCAATTTAGCTTAAACTAATTCTTAAACTTCACAGGACTTGGCCTATTTATGAGCTTTCTAAGTTGAAGTAAGACAAACATAAGGGGATCCAAATTTCCTTAAACTGTCTCAGCCCCACCTACAGGCTTTATTAACTGGGACCTGATCCTCAATACAAAACCTGAAAAATATGTTTTCCTTGTTAAGAGAAAGCTGTCCTCCTAAGAGAAGAAAATATTTGATTGTGCAGTCTTTGCTGAAAGCATTTCACAGATATATGAAAGATTTTATCTGGCTAACCACTGTTTACTGTTTTATCTCTTTTTAAAAATAATGTAGTTACAAATAACAGTTATCGGCTTTTCTTTGTCATTTCTCAAAGGTTTGGTAATGACGACATGTCACTTAAGCACGGCTAATTTGGACTTATTTTTGGTCTCCCTTCAGAGCACGTTTATTTTCATTATTTTATCGAAATAACAGTAAATACTTACATGAAATATTGTTTTTGTTGACCAGATAAAAGGATCTCTGTGATTATATGAAGAGTCTACTTTTGGTTATCTCAATGTGTTGCTGATGGCTGCAAGAATGTCATCACTTGGTGAATTTAACCCCTCAATCAGTTGAGCATTTTAATTTTCAGTGGTGTCTCATGTCTTTATCCTTCTTCCTCCAGATTGTAAAAAGTTTTCTTATCTTTATAGAGCAATGAAAATCACACTTGATATGAAAAGTGACATTAAATCTTTGCAACAGAAGATATAATAGGTGACCTAATACATCATATTCTCTTGCACAAATCTTTAACAAATTTGATTCCAGTAAAGGATATTAAGTGTTTCCAATGCAAAGAACTGGGGTTCTGATTTTGCACCACTTTTCTGAATGACTTTTTCTTTTTCCCAAAGCAGAGCTTTCTGAACTTAAACAGTGATACAACGAAGCCTACAGTGATGGATTTTTTTCACTCATGTTTAAATAACATTATAGAATTACTGCACAGCTTTGCTTTTCATGTCATACAGAGGTTAGATTAGCTCTTTTCCTAACACATAAGCCTATTGATCTTACAATATTTTGTAAGAATAGGATCTTTAAACTGATTAACAGACTAGTAAGAGAATGAAGTGTCTAATGTCTTTGGTAGAAGCAGATCTTGGAATGTAATGGAAGTCACAAGTGGAATATCTATAACCTTTTGTAACACAACTCTGTAAGAACTTTCCAAACAAGTGAATTTACTTCCTTATCTAGTTCATAATCCACTTGCTAGAGCTTAAATGCAAGAGTTTATCTCAAAGATACAGGTATCTTTCATGCAGGATTCCTAGTGTTTTCAGTGATATTTTTACATATGAAACCAGTCCCTTTAAACAGACTGGAAGCTATCAAAATAGGTATCAGAATCAGAATTCAATCACAGATATGAACAGAATGACAACAGAAACTTTTAGTCAAGAGATTACACTACTACTTGTGAGAACAAGTATATATTAATTTCTGTGTTATTTCTTGTAATCCATTATTCAGCCCATTAAGTAACTGAGTCCAACCCTCTGTTATTCTAAACTCACTAAATGTTCTTCTCTTCAACATAGGAAACAATATGTTCAGTGGGAGATTTAGCTAACCAAAAGTCTTTGCACTGATGATTTTAAAGGAACTGACTCTGTTTTTCTTCTTGTTAATAAATTGTTCATCTTAATTATACACTTAGAAGAGTATTGTTAATTGCAACAAATTTTAGCACTGGAAAACTACTCACTTCTCTTCAGCCAACAAAATGCCAATAAACAATTTTATTTCTAGAATAAAGCTATCTCAACTTGGAAAATAATCCATGATGCTAGGGAAGCCTACATCAGAAAAATTCAGATTTATCCTATTTAGTGTTTCCTTTATGAAGCTGGAACTTTTCTCTGTAGGCTTACTCACTGTGGACAGTGAAGCGGAAAGCATTTAAATGACTGATAGCAGATCAAATTCAAAAGTGTCTCTACTGATTTTAATTTAATTTTATTTTATTTTTTACTTATACACCATTTGACATGGTTCAGAATTAAAATTCTCATGTTTGAAGTGAAGGTCAGGAAACTGTTTTCAAGTGCAAGGGCTCTTTGGGTGCAGGTATTATCATCATCTATAAACACCTTTAAGGTAACTTTCAAAATGAGAGAATCTTCTTTTTATAACAATCAAAATTGAAAGAATCCTCTTTTTTTTTTTTTTTTTTTTTTCAGAAACTAATGTGACAAGGATGACTTGAAAAAGAAAAGAGTGGTAAAAACCTAAAAGTCAGAAACTGACACAATCCCAGAACATTGTGATTTGTCACTAAGAGCATTCAAACACAGATTGGAAAATACCATCAATTTTGCATCTGTCACTGTTGATTGTCTGTGTTTACTCTAACTATTCTAAGCTTGAAGTGCACTGGTAGTAGGCTTAAATTGATATTATATGAATTCTTGAAACAATAATGTGGAGATTTGGGAAGCGCACTTCGAAACAGGCAGTTTTCACAAGAAGCATGAAAGGTTAATAAATGACCTATGAAGGAGGATTGACAGGCATAAGAAGAATAAGAAGAGATGGGAGGGCTGAGGAGAACACCATTCTCTGTGTTTATCTTCTTCATTTGATTCACTAGCTCACTATTTAAATATGTTTGGTGTGTTCACTATGCCTTTTCAAAATAGTTGTAACAGGTAGGATGAGAAGTGATAGTCTTATTTTCTAATAGGATAGTGAGGCCATGTATTTCAGAATTTGAGAAACTGGGTAATTCCTCTCTCTGGAAACCAAAAGTAAGGTTAAGTAAGTATTGTTCAAATTATGTAAACGGATTTGTAAAGTGGGGTAGGGATGAGAAAGATTGCATCTTCAGAGTTCTTCTAAACCTATTTTTGTATTATTTCTTATTATATCCGTGCGTATAATTTTTCCTACTAGAAAAAGCACTGGAAGGTGAATGAATTTAGAATAAACATATATTCGTGCTCACAGAGAACATGTTTATGTGGAGTTAAGGCTTTGAAATCTTTAAGGTTTGCACATTCTGAATATCAGCGTTGCATTTGAAAGTATAAAAGTCTTATCTATAAATGTAATTAAAATTCAACAGAAATCCATAAATGACCTGAAATCATTCGTACGTCTTGACAGTGAGATCATAAATCATTTGTGAAACCTTATTGAAAACGCAGAGAAAATAGCTTTTCCCTTTGACATGCTCTAGGACATGACCTTCAGTGTTCCTGTTCTACAAGAAGTTGGTAGCCAATTGTAGGAACTTTTAAAGTTAGTGGTACTTGACTGTTCTCAAGAATGTGATAAACTGCCCCTATTTCTCAAACTTTTGTCCAGCAAGTACAATATTAGTTGCCTTGTTTGACCTGTTTGAAAAGCAAAGGGAAGATGTTGCCTGTGGCAAACCTTCCTTCTTTGACAAGACCAATGCCACAATGCTCATTCACTCTACGGACTCTGAAGTTGTTTCACATTTTTTGTTAATAGTCTCGCATCTTTTCTGCTTTCATTTGTTTTTACCACTTGACATACTAATAAGGCTTAGATTAAAATGCATTGCAGCAGAGGCAGGGGACAATATGTTGTCTGACGCTAGGGACAGAAATAAGAACTTCAGAACAAAAGGCATATGTCTTAACAGCTTGAGTTGAAGAGCTAGCTTCAAGGTGGGAGGTTATCAACTGTCCCATCAAGTATACTATGTATGACACACCAAGTCATCCTACAGATAAGTAATTTTGAGAATAGAAGAATGGTGATAACCTAAGGAAAGCAGGGCGCCTGTGGCAGATGGGTGATTGAACTATTGTGTATTTGTAGTAGGAATCTGAATTCCAAAAATGCAGAGCTGCGTCTGTAGTGTGTTGGAGGTCCCTTAGCAATATGATTCAGAGGTGCTCAGCATATTTAAGAATGAATATGTTAAATCTGTTAATGTAAAATTTGAGTTTCAAATTTTTTGAAGTCCCCTAGCAATTGCTTTATTATGCTACCTCTACTCAGAATTGGTCAAGTTTAGCTGGTGTGCCAAATGCATTTTTTCTCAGGAGCAGATTGGATCTGCTCTCGAGTGCTGTGCAATGATTTCTGCATTAACACTCTTTCTTGTCATAACAGCACTTCAGCAATTCAGCAAGGTGGGCTTATATGCCTTTTTGTGAGGGATGTTTTTTACCTTTCATCTCTCTGCTGTGCCTAATATGTAAACATGAGGGACAAAGAAGTGGTCAGTGTTTCCATAACGGCATGGCCCCCAGTGGGCTCATGCATATTCGCTTATTATTAAATGGTTCACATGCCTTTAAACCCATCACTTACAGGAGCACAGATCAGTCACGATTTGCATTTTGCTTGCTATTCAAGTTTTTAAACTCATGAGCTCCCTACCTAATGACAAGAATATTTATACAGGTTAATTGATAAAATCTCCTCAACATAAAGTGCTCTAGGAAACAATTTCAGAACATTTACATGTGGTATTAACATCTCATTATTTTATTCAACATCCCCGGAGCAAGTGAGGATGTAGGATGAATGGAATATGTTTTCTAATGGCATTTTCTCTAGAAAAGCTCATCTATTTCTCTTCTAACATACTTAGCTGTATGTTGTCCTTTGCTTAAGACCTAAGCATCCTTAAAGATCTAAGCATACAGCTATTTCAACATCAACCATCAAAATATAAATTCAAAGCAGTTGCTAGATTTTGAATACTGAATGCTTTCAGTCACTTATTGTACTTTAGAGTGAGTTTGAATAGCAAATTTAAAAAAAAATATTAAAAAAATAATCAGATTTGCTGTATGATCATAAGCAATATGTAAACAGCAAGAGTCCAAATTTGTAAAATAAATGATTCATTATATTAATATATATTATATGAATCATATATTATATGTTTCCCTATATTTGCAGTTCTTGGTTACCTGAGGACAGTTTTCTATGAATTTACGTCATGATAAATATGTCCTTAAAGCAGGGAAACAAAGAGATAAAACAGATTGTTGGAATTTGTTGTGGAATAAGTCAATCATTGTAAAAACTCTAGTATGTCAGGTTCAATTATTGTATTTTATACTGTTTCTTCCTGTAGTGTGTAAAGCATTTACTCTGGTGATTTTTTTTCCTATGTTAAGTGCTTCAAACTGGGTCATTTCAAATCATCTCAGTATTAATTTTTTTGGCAGCAGACTGAAAGCAAAACCTTGTACTTTTCTGCTCAGGTAGGAAAAGGAAGACTAATTGATGTTATCATAAATGGGAATGAAGCTAAATACTTGTCCTTCACTATTAAATTGAATGAAGCAGAATAGTTTTGTCAATAGGAAGTTATGATGAAAACCAATTACCACAAGTCCTGCAGTCCTGGGAATGCAGTATTACCTTCTCGGGCTCCGGACAAGTCACTGTGAAAGTTAGGAGGACATGTTTGTCCATGTGTTTATATAATGTAATAATACTTATCCTTTTCATGTTTAATAAACACAAATGTCTTTCAAGCAGATTTTTTTTGGGTTAATCTTCAATCAACAGATAAAAATATCTAATTCCCCTCTTGCTGATATAAAAATGCTGTCTTCTTTTTTCTAGATTTTCTTAAAAGATGAGGAAGTGGCTTTCCATTTAGTTCTGTCTTATTCTGCCTCCTGCTCTAATGTAATTTCCTTTTGTAGTCTCTTCCATTTCTTGCATTCCTTCCCCACTTTCTAGCTCTAAACAAAAGAAAAAAATTACTTGTCACTTTTCTCTGGCAAACACCAACAGTGGGAAAAATATCTGACTAATTCTTATCTATTATATATACATAATTTTCACTAATTTTTTTTTTTTTTTTAGAATATTTTGTTTAGCTTTTCTTTTGAGTCATGCTCACAACCACTCGCTTTCTTAATGTTTTAATGTCAGCCAAATGTTACTGCCAGCTATGGGGTTAAAAGCTCCTGAGGAGGAGGCTGCTGTGTGGATGGGAAATCACCAGGACAACCCAGCTGTTCTAAGCAGTGGTTTTGGTACCATTATTAGTTTTGTCTAATGTGTCAATGCTGAGCACTTGAGAACAATTTTAATGAAAATGGAATTCTAGTCACAATAGGGATTTACTGACCTACCTGTTTCTTTCTGTTGAACTTCAATATTTAGACATCACATTATTACATTCAGAATTTCTTGTTTAAGTCCTATTTTATGCTCTGACTACCAAATCCTTCTGAATTCCAAGGCTTGCAACCAGGCATCATTACAGTCACCCAGCCCTGACAGTTCAAAGCTTCTTGCAGCATGATTATTACAGAAATCCTGTAGGACAACAGCAGCGGGTCCTGATTTTGGAGGAGTTCACAGAACACAGTGGCTCTCCCTCTTCTCCCTTTTTCTGTGTAGCTGAGAACAGACTGTCACACTTCAATTCTTCAGTGCTTTACCAGGATCTGCTGGTGTGAGTCTTGAGTATTTCTTAAGCAGGAGGTGGTGACTTTAATAGTACACAATGGATTTTGTATTACTTTGCATTTAAATTCTTTTTCATTACAAGTTCTTTTCTACTGCCCAAAACATCAAGTGGCAAGAAGTTCCTTAAGCCAACATGACTCTTGTAAGTACTTTGGTTTTGAAGCCAGCTCCTGTCTGCTTCATCTGATGTTTCTTAATTTTTGAATTAAGAAGGAAAATGAATATTCATGTTTTGTTCACCTTCTCCATTCTAATTATAATTCTATTATCATACTTATGTGTCTCTTCTCCTTAATCATGTATTTCTTAGTCCATTAAGCTACCTTTCATACATATGCCCTTCTATACCTTTTCTTCTCCTTCCTAACTTTCTTTAAATCATGTCCTTAATCAGGCTATGATTATTTGTTTTTCCTTCCCTTTCAACTTTTAATTCTGTACTCCTGTGTAATGCTGTATGCTTACTCTCTGTGAAAGAAGTTGAGGAGTGAATAGATGAAGGTGTCTGGCTTCCAAGATACTTTGCTAGTTGCCTCTCCTGCTTCCATATCCCTGTCTCCTTAATAGTTCCACATATCATGAAAGCCCAGGACTTTTCAAAGAAGAAGTTTTTGCTTTTCACCCCTTTCGCAGTAAATTTTTTTTGGTCCTCAAAAATATTACATAACAATTAAAGCTGGTAAAGTGTTTTATTACTTATCACACTGTTTAAATATACTAGATCTGCTAAGGACATAATCAGAAACCAAGGAAGAGCTGCAGGTTTTTGTTGTAAGCTTTCACTGGATAATTCTAATGGGAGATTTTCACACTGGGTGTCATTCATGAAGTTTAGGTTTTATTCTTTGTTATTTATTTATTTGGGCTGACCAAGTTGGTTAGATAAATCACTTGATATTATTATGAAATGCTTATAACAATTTGGTTTTATTCTTTGCTTATATGGATATTTTCTAGATCTTTTCCCCTCGCTTCAGTCCCAATCTTCTTCTGAAATTCTGTGTGGGGAAAAAAACCCAACAAAACCAAACCTTTTTTCAAGATATTTATTTCTGTAAATAATTGAT
>KZ507460.1:35988-46824 GCA_002844005.1 Limosa lapponica baueri
TTTTTTTTTTAATCTATTGCAGGAGGAAACAAATCACTGAGTTTCTTGATGCGTGCGTGCAAAGTTCGTATCTCCACCTATTCCAATAATTAGCTGGACTGACGCCAAGACCGGGTGAAAAAGCTTGAAATAAGAGCAAAGCTATGCCTCAGGAGAGAGGATTGCTCTCAGTACGTCACTACACAACCCAGGGTATAAGCCTCCAGTGGATTTGCTAGCAGACACCAGCATTTCCCCTTTCCCAGGCAGCTACTGACGTAAGAGGGATTCGGCTTTGTATGGGGAAGAGGGAAAGAAAAGGAACTGGCAATGGGAGAAACCAGGAAGGATGTTTCATTCTGTCTATAAAACCCTCGCTCAAGACCTAAGAAAGGGAAGTAGCAGACACCCTGGTGAGACTTGCGAGCACCTTGTGGTAAGTCATGTCACTTTTATTTCTTGTGGAGGCAGTGAAACATGTATTTCTAGCCTAACCTCCCCGGTGATTTTATAGAAGAGATGAATTTGTCTCTGGCTTTGCTGACTTTCTTCCTCCTTTCCTTCCTGATGTGCTCCCTGTGGGATAAACCGCACTGTTTGGCTCAGGTCCCCAAATCCAGGCTGCTTTCACTGTTGGGCTCGTTTGATAACTGCAAGACAAAAGTCTTTGGGAAGAATGTCACCAGGCAAGACTCCTTGGCAGGTTCAGATCCCATTTTAGTTACATTTCAATTGCATTTGATGGTACAGGCTATGCTTTTCTCTCTTTTTAAACCTCCTAGCTGCAGATGGCTTATTAATTACTACTAGTAGTGTATTCATCTACTCAGACTTACCTGCTACTAGATCCGTTTTGCAGGTGTTGCTCCTGCAGTTTCTTTTCCTTTCCATAAAGAGCAGACTTTCGGTGGGTTTCTTCTTTCCTTTTTGCTTACTTGACTAGAAACAACATTTAGAAACAGAAAACCATGAGAAAAAAGCAATTAGTGCTCCCTCATGTTATCTGTGTTTCCAAATTATGAAATTAAGTTGCCTAGGAGAAAGTGGAAAGTGGGATTCGATGTGGTAAGAGATGTTCTGGAACTCCTGGGATCTTCTTTGACACTCTCAGGGTCTTCACCCTTAGTAATGTTTTCTCATCCCAGACTGGGCTCGGTGCGACAACACGCAGGAAACCATGATGGCTTGGGTTTCAAGCCTTAGTTCTCAGAAGTGATGACTGCATTTGCTCTCACGTAGCTTATCTTTCACATGCGCGGAAACAAACAAACACGCTTGTAGAAACTAATGTGTCACCTATAATGGTGTTGACCTGCCTATGGCAGATACGGATCTCCGTCTGACCTTGTTGTGTCACCAAGTCAGAGCAGTGGCATGAGGACCGGTGCTAAAGATTGACTGCTTAGGCCAGCAGTGTATGTGGTGGTTATGGTCTCTGACGGGATATTCTCCAACGCTCAGGGATATCTGGGTGCATATTGTTGCCCAGTGAACATGTAACTTTTGTGGAGTATAAGGATGCAATACATTACTCACACTCAAAAACCACACCACAAAATGTGTCCATCTTAGAAGCTTCCCGTCTTTTACGTCCCTTGGCTTTTCAGAAGTTCTGTAGTGGTGACTCAGAAATGCTGATAGAAATGATTCATGGAGCGTTGTCTCCTGAGCAAAACTTTTTATTCATCTACTGGCAGAACAGGATTGGTTTTGTCTGCCAAAGAGCATTAAGCATTCTGTACCCACTAAGAACTAGTGGAAGCTGAAATTCAGTAAATTCTGCATATAAGGACTTGTGGAAAATTCCTGTAGGCCCAAAGAGGGCCCATGCTAACACAATCCTAACAACTCTAACAACATCCCATCACCTACAAAGCAGGAATTAGGTTCTACAGCGATTGGTCTGGGTTTTTTTTGTTGCTGAACATGCCTAGACAAGTATCAGCTTTTTAAATGAGTTTTCAGTTCAGTTACTCCTCTTCTCTATCCAGAAGCTGTGGGGTGCCGAGAAAAATGTAAAGACTGAAGAGGTGAGGTGTGGTAGGACAAAACAAGGCAACTGGGACAGGAAGGAAGCAGTTGGATAGATTTGCTAGTTAATTTTGAGCTTCATATTAATAAACTGTGATCCCAGTAAGAGGAGGGCTACTGGAAAATCCCTTTCAGGCTCCAGGATGGCTAGCAGTTGGAAACGGAAACAGGCAGAGTAGCAAGAATACCCATAAATGTAGAAGTGTTGCATCCTACTATGATGACGAGGAAAAGGTCCACCTTGCTATGTCCTGTTGTGTAGCTTTTTAGTTGCTGGAAGAAATGTAGATTGTTAGATGTGAATGAAGACAACAGAACATTGTTCTCTGGGTGTTCTGCACAGACAAATGCTGATATCCCCGAGGACATGAAAGTTACCACCTGGGTATCTGTAAAGAAATACTTGCAAAGCAAGGCAGGAGAACAACTGAGAACACCCTATCAATGCTTCTAGGGGAAGGCAAACTGAGCCTCCTATGGCAGTAGAAGCTGCCACAAATATTTGTAGAACTTGATCTTATGTTCCCTCCACAACCCCCCCAGCGATACCACATGACAGGAGCTAGAACACATAGAAAACGTGATAGGCTGGAGCTGAAAGGACTCTTCCTTGATCACCACTGCCTGTTAGGGTCTGAAATCCTGCAAGCTGTTCCTGTGAGAGTTCTTCAGCTCCCAGCATCTACAGTCTGACCTTCTCTTTTACCTGTCTGATCTCCAGGCTTTGATTCTGATCCCTGGCTCTGTTCTCGCCATGGAATATGAAGAGTCAGTGCACGGTGATTTCCTTCAAGCTTAACAATTGTGCCTGATGGAAAACATCACAAGGAACCAGTACAGGGGAGAGATCAAGCGCACGCGTGTGAACTCCCTGTCCATTTGTTCTGTGACTCTACAAACACCCCGAGGAAGATGAATACCAACAGTGAGGGAGAAACCTGTCGACAGTGTGGAGAAGTGAAATGTGGTAAGGGTTTCCAAAACCAGTCTATCTATCTAGGCTGCAACCTGCAGCTGGTCTGCAGGCTCAGAGCATTGTGCTCTGAACTGAGAACATCCCTCAAGCCCTCTATTAATAAAGGTCAATATTGTCCCAGGTCTGTGGAGGTAGATCAGAGGAGATGGGGAAAGGGAAACTCTTGGAAGCAATCGTTCTATCTAAACAAATCATTAGCAGGGAAATTTAGAGCAAATGTTGATTCCTCAGGTCTTGGAGCCTTGATAGCAAAATTTACAGATGCACCAAGTGTAATTTTCAACAAGAACCAAATGCAAGAGTGACTTAAGTGAGTAAAATCCTACCCTGAAATACATGTCTGTTTTCTTCCAACATCAGAGTGTGTGCAGAACCCAAACTTTGCTCAGGGCTACTCTGGATGGCAGTATCACTGCTCAGATTTGCTAGTAATTACATCAATGCCTCTTGGATCAATGTCTACTGAAGGTAGTGGGTATTTTTACTTTAACTTCAGTTAAAGTTCAGGGCAACAAAGATGATTTAGGGATTGGAGCATCTCCCTTATGAAGAAAGGCTAAGAGAGCTGGGACTCTTTAGTCTGGAGAAGAGAAGGCTGAGGGGAGACCTTATTAATGCCTATAAGTATCTCAAGGGTGGGTTGAAGGAGGAGGGAGCCAGACTCTTTTCAGTGGTTCCCAGTGACAGGACGAGGGGCAACGGGCACAAGTTGGAACATAAAAGGTTCCACTCAAATATGAGAAAGAACTTCTTCACGGTGAGGGTGACAGAGCCCTGGAACAGGCTGCCCAGGGAGGGTGTGGAGTCCCCTTCTTTGGAGATTTTCAAGACCCGCCTGGATGCAGTCCTGAGTAGCATTCTCTAAGCAATCCTGCTTCAGCAGGGGAGTTGGACTAGATGATCTATACGGTCCCTTCCAACTCTAAAAAATTCAGTGAAATTCAGTGAAATTTAACTCTAGGATTAGTCCTTTGGAGTCCCTTCATAAAGCACCAAGCGGAAGCCATTTTTCTCACCGAGAACATTATCTCAGTTTCAGGTTAACTTTTATGACTGTATAGAATAAAATGGGAAGAAAAGAAAATTACCTACTTCATCAAAGTCAGATCTTGCTCCATACTTGACCTTTTTGCTGAGCTAAAACATTAGAGACTCCTGAGGAGAAATGCAAGAATCCCAAAAGCTTCTTCAGAGACAGTGATTTTTCTAATAGATACCTAGAGCATAGATTTGACCTACAAATACTGTATACAGTAACAAAGACAAGTGCAAGTCCTGCACCTGGATGATAACCATATCACTCAGGCTCCCTTTACCCTTACCAAGGGTAGATGAGGTGATCTTTTGAGTTCCTTCCAGTCTCAGCTGTTCTATGAATCTATGATCTTTTTCTTTCATTCAAAATATAGAATTTCACTCAGACCCTTGTACCTGTTTATACGTTGCCCAAATGCATCTACAGCAGGCAAAACCAATGCTTTTTTCCTAGTGAATGAGAAGTCACTGCACTGTGAAGTTAACTGGATTTTCTGGAGGAATGTTCCCATGTGGAACCAGCTTTCCTGACTGAGTGAAGTGAGCTGTCCTACTACTCATCTTGTATTGTTTCAGGTGACCTCATTTTTCATAAACTGTATTGCTATGACCTCTACATCCCATCTGCACCTGAGCCACGGAACATGGAGCAGGCATATGTTGACAACGTTATTAATAAAAAGCTTGTGGAAGTCCTGGAGAATGAGGATTACCGCTGCTACCACGGCTACAGAAATTTTGTTGGTGGAGATATCATCATTCATGCCATGCAGAAACCCATGAAAATTATCCCTGTTATACTTCTACCAGTCTACAAAGACCGATACTTCCGAGCTCTTTTAGACGTGCTTGTAACTGCAGATAAGCTGAGGAGAACTGTACTGCTTTTGTTCGATGCTATGTATACTTTGCCCAATCTGTGGCAATGTTGCTTTTCAGTAGAAGTCAACGACCCACAACTTTTGCACAAAATAAAGAAAAACATTGAATGTAATAGAAAACTGCTTCCATTGAGCAGAAGGAAACAGATATTATTGAGGGAAATAGATGCAGGTAAGATCATAGATTTTGTCATGTTTGACTGTTGGATTAATTTAATCTGAAGTTTATTTTGCCCTGGAGGGGGAGAAGAGAGTGACAGCTTTGGAAAGAGGCAGTTTCTAGTATGGGATGTTAAGGATTGCTCAGCGCTACCGGGGCACGTTTCTGCCAGCTCGTCTCCATCAGTCCAGGCTTCCTCCATCAGTCTATCCAAGATGCAAGTTGGACCAACAGTTTGTTAGGTACCTCACTTCAGTGAGGAATTTGATGGATCCACCTTACTTTAAAATGCCTAAGGCTATATGTACGCAGTGAGACCTCATCATGAGACCGAACTGTCTAATTTGGGCACAGTTCTGTATTCATAAATGATTTACAAGACAGACATAGCTCATGTTGCACCAACTAGAGACACAGGCAGAGCAAAGTCACACTGTCTGGAGTTGGTGATGGTAATACAGCCTGGGAGTTTCACCAAAACAGTCCTGTGGCAGTCCTTTCAAAACTTTTCTGTCCATGAAATCTAGATCTTTGGTCCCAGAGGGAGAGAAAAAAATATATTCTGCTCAAAGGTAAAAGCCTTTTAATGCTACCTGAAGTAACATCTTTAGTCGGACTAAAATATCTAGCCTAAAGAGATTTCTTCCGAGAAATCTTAGTGCTCCAGTGAGATTTGCATACCTTGAGAAAAAGCTGAAATAGTTTCTTTGCAATAGTATGAAACTCTCCAGATAGCCACGGAGATGTAGGACATTCAAGCCACTCCCTGTGGTGAACTGATGGCTTTCTGGCCACCGGTTTAGTATTCAGATAAAGGACACGTTTCTTGTGATAGATTTTCAGTATCTGACCTGATTTGGGGGATAAACTCAGTAGTGGAACTCAGGAGTATTTTCTTCAGTGCCTTTTGCTGTGCCAAACACTTCACAAAACAGATGGATAGGCACAGTCTCTAAAATCCTAAACCTTTCATGATACCTAATGTGTCCTCACACATAGAGAAGCAGATTTACACCGATTTGGGTCTGTGCACCCAGCAGTAAGTACACACATGCAGCCAGGTACTAACCACCGGTCACAAACCAGCTTGCTTATTCCATCTCAGATTAGACATCATCGTGCCTTTTTGTTGTTTGTATTTTGTCTTATCCTGGAGAAGAGCTTGCTCTCTTTAACTGTCCCGTCTTCTCTTTCCAGAGTCTGCTTCGCTCTTGTCACCCCCTGCATCCAGAGACTGTAAGTGATACCAGCATTTTGAGTATGCTATCTTTCAAAACGCCTGCAGAATAACAGAGGTGGATGTCCTCAACTAACGTCTCTGTGCTCCATCTTTGTATCACAGCCCCTTTCAGGAGGTCAGATAGATCAAGGGAGTCGTTCAAACCGTACTGGAGACATCAGTACTCCTCTTCTTCCAGCAACTCTTTCTTGGAGCCCAGAGTGCTTCCCCACAGAGGTACTGCTCCTGCACACACACTCCACACACAGACTGGTCCCACGCACTGGTGATGCTCTCCTATCCCAGAGCATTCCCACTCATGTAATAGTCCCACACAGCAGCATCTGGCAGGACTTTGTTGCAGTAGCCTTTGGGAACTTTCACGTCCCACACAACAAGCTCTTGCCTTTGTACTTGGGGCTCTTGAGCTGCAAGATAAAGACCGTGTTTATCTGCATCGGCATAATTACTGGAAGGTGATCCATATAGGCATAATGTTCTCAGGTGGTGGTTAATAAACAGAGCACTGGAGCTGCTGGAAAGGAAAGAGCTGGTGAGTAAAGCACGCATGAACTGCATATCCCTTGCTGGTGGCATTAAGTCTGACTGCCTGGTGAAGGCGACTGAACTGTAAAACACAAGCAAGAAAAGAGAGGTATTATGATTCAGCTTGAGTCTCACAGGGCTGTGTAGTCTTAATGGGCAAGAATCAACTGAAATATGGATTGCTGTTCATGTCTGGGCAGCATTGCTTCTGCAGCGGTGGGAGCCAATTTCTGTTCTTACCATAGCCAATAGTAAGACCTCACCTCTTCCAGTTTACCTCTTGAAGGGGGCAATAGATCAGCTCTTTCATTAAAAATGCAAGCTGCAGTCAGGTTTTGATGACTGCACCACTTTCAGAATGTGTATTCTGGGAGATCTTCAAGGACCATTATGTGCAAGGTTTGGTCAGGATGCCCAACAGAATAGTAAAGAGTGACTCTCTTCCTTTCACATTTCTGGTGGGTTTTAAGTATGTTCACTGGTACCTTCCCAGCACCGTCTCAAACCACATCCTCTTCTCTGAGGACAAACAAACTGACTAATGATCCCTGTAGACTGTGATCCAGTACAGAAACCAGCTAGAAGTTCTGGGAGGATTCCAGGTGATATATGTTTATTTTGTTTTCTGTCCAGAAAATGAAGACATCCTGAAAGAAATGTCCGACATGTCTTTTCAAGAGCTGGATGATTATTTTATAAGATACTGGGAAGCCAGCAATGAGTGGATCAGACAACAGATCTGTCAGATGTTGGTCAAAAATATCAAGAGGGACTTTCTGACTTTCTCTAGAAGGGCAAACCTGGAGAACTTAGAGCTGAGAGTAAGAAATCTCATCCAGTGCAACAACTGTGCTTCCAACCAGGAGCTTCGCATTCAGGAGGAGAAACTGCACTGTTGGATTCTGGCAGCAATGTTTGTTCGTGTCTCCACAACAAACGATGGAAAGCTGAAGGCTCTGTTGAGGGGAATGGTCTGTGTAAAACGCACTGTCCCTTCAGAGGAGAGAGATTACACATGTCTGTGTCTTAGTGCCTACCATAAAATCAAAATGGCCATCTTCACTGCTGTAAAACAACAAGCACCCTGGCCAAATTTCATAGAAAGGTACCTGAAGCACTTGGAAGGTTTCCTTAAGATGCTGGAGGGAACAGTGACTTGTGCAAACCAGAGGTTTGTGCAGTTCCAGTCCATCCAGAAGCAGCTTCAAAGAGTACCCTGGATGCTAAGACATATCTTTATTCTTGTTCTTACTGAAAAGGTGTGTAACAAATCGGTCATGCTACCCTGATATTGCTTTTGTAACTCCTGACTTGTCCATCTCTAACTGGTGTGACACTACTCTGTGAGCAGCAAATCCATGAGCTCTGGAAAAGAGACTTATTTTCTGCATCCTTTTAATTGGAAGTGGAGTCAGCTGCTTAATATGTCAGTAAGGAAACATCACCAATGAAGCCCACAGTAATTGTGTGTTTTCCAGGTATTCGAAGACAAACTGCTTGCAGTCAGCCAACCCTTCTTCTTCAATGTGTGCGTGAGGTTGGGGAAAAAGCACTGGGAGACTCTGCTGGAGATCACAGAGCGCATCACCGAACATATCCAAACCAGCCACACACAAGGTAAGGGAACGCAGGGCTGGCCCTTGGCGTAGGCAAAGCTAGTACTTGCTTTGGCCATCAGATTTTAGGCAATGGGAAATCAGCCACCACTCTGCTGATCACTGTTCCAAAAGGTCTCAGCTGCTTGATTTATTAGACTGCATGTCCAGTTATTACCCCTTTTTGTCCAGCATTCTCCACAGACTGACTCAATTGAGGAAGGTGATGACGACAAGGCAAAATTACAGCCTTTCAGAAAGAGGCAGGACTGGACTTTCTGTTTCTCACATAAAGCAGCTGAGATCTTCACCACGAAAATTTTCTAAGCTGATTGCTTTTCTGTCCGTTGAACTGAGCTCTGTTCTGCTGAGACAAAACTCTTACTAGAGATATAAACCAGCGTTCCAGTTGCCTACAGTTGTCCAACCTGGCATACCCTTATCATAGAATCATAGAATGGTTCTGGTTGGAAAGAACCTCAAAGATCATTGAGTTCCAACCCCCCTGCCATGGGCAGGGACACCTTCCACTAGACCAGGTTGCTCAAAGCCCCATCCAGCCTGGCCTTGAACCCCTCCAGGGATGGGGCAGCCACAGCTTCTCTGGGCAACCTGGGCCTGTGTCTCACCACCCTCACAGGAAAGAATTTCTTCCTAATATCTAATCTAAATCTCCCCTCTTTCAGTTTAAAACCATTACCCCTTGTTCTATGGCTCCACTCCCTGATCAAGAGTCCCTCCCCATCTTTCCTGTAAGCTCCCTTTAGGGACTGGGAATGGTCTATAAGGTCTCCCTGAAGCCTTCTCTTCTCCAGGCTGAACAACCCCAACTCTCTCAGCCTGTCCTCGTAGCAGAGGGGCTCCAGCCCTCTGAGCATCTCTGTGGCCTCCTCTGGACCCATTCCAACAGATCTGTGTCCTTCCTGTGCTGAACAATGAGATTGTGTTGACTTGGCTCTGCTTAGTCAATGCTGCAACAGATAAGCAGTATTAGTTTTTTCCCTTCCTGTCTCAAATAATTTTACCACGGTGCCACGTTCTTTTTTAATAGTCTGCAGTCGATGATATGGTGGCTCCACTGCAGTGGCATTAACAGAGCACTTCTCTGTCACAGGGGCAGTAAAAGAGTGCCTGTGTCTTCTCCAAAGCCTGTGGGAATGTTGGACAAGAACTGCCACTGACAAGAAGCGGACTGTGGCAATGATCATCCTCAATCGCTTCTTCCAAAAGTTGCTCTACCACCCGCTGAGCGAGGTGAGGCACTGCATCGCACCATTACTCTTTAGCAAGGACGGCACATACCCACACACTACTGAGCTGGGAAGAAAAGTGATCCCAGCTGATCCCAGCCACGTGGAGGCAGCTCTCCGAGACCATCTGAAGGTGACCTTCCCTGATCTTACCCTCAAAGGGCGGATGAAGACAACCGCCAGTAGCATTGTCGTGCAAGGTGTCACCCCTGAAGGCAACGCAAAGATCTACGTAGCCAAACAACAGACCCTGAATGACATCTTGCAGACAAATGCCACCAACAGTGACTGTCAAAGGTTTCAAGAGGTGATCAAAATAGTGGCTCTGTGTCAAGACAGGGAGTCCATCGCCAAGCTGCAAATGTCCAGCACCTGTGGAGTGCCCCCGCTGTACATGATGGAGGATGGGAACCCACTCTTGGCTTTCCTGCAGGAAAAAAGGAATAAGCTCACCCAATCTGCTATAATAGGCATTTTAAAAGATATTGCCACAGCTGTCAGGTTGTGTCACCAGAAAAGGGTCTTACTTTGCAACGTCACTCCAGCCAGCTTCATTGTGGTCGCAGGTGGACGACAAGGAGCCAAAGCACTTCGAGTGCACGTCAAGCTGTCTGATTTCTTCCAGGCCAGGCTGGCTCCCACAGAGGAAGAGAGATTCTACTCACCTACTGATTGTCTCTATGAAAACATCAAATCTGGGCAGCTCAGAGGTACAGATGTGCAGAGCTGGCGGGGTGAAGACAGGCTTGGGAAAAGTCGGTAATTTGCGCTGGGCTGCTATTCGCTGCACAGCTCTTTTGTGAGTCATTTCTCTGCTCTGAGGCATAATACCCTCAGGGAAAACAAGGTTTATTTGTCCTTCTCCATATCTTTGAAGACCTTAGAGACTGTCAATGATATTCTCCTTCAGCCTGGAGAAGAGAAGGCCCCAGGGAGACCTTATAGCAGCCTTCCAATATCTAAAGGAGACTACAGGAGAGATGGGGAGGGACCCTTGATCAGGGAGTGCAGCGATAGGATGAGGGGTGATGGTTTTAAACTGAAAGAGGGGAGATTTTGATGAGATATCAGGAAGAAATTCTTTTCTGTGAGGGTGGTGAGACACTGGAACAGGTTGCCCAGAGAAGCTGTGGCTGCCCCATCCCTGGAGGTGTTCAAGGCCAG
>KZ507461.1:0-10241 GCA_002844005.1 Limosa lapponica baueri
CAAAGTGTTGTAACAGTATTTGATTAATATTGACTACCCAGTGATTACTATACAACAATCAACTTCTGATACTCACTTCGGTAAGGAAGAACGGGGTGATGGTATGCAAAATAACCAGTGTAATGGATGGTAAGAGACTTTCGAAAAATCTCGAGGAAGATGTCCATCAGAATTGTTCAGAAATGTCCTGGAAAAAACCCAAACACTTCTGAATTAAATGAAGGACTGAAAATCCCTTTGGATCATTAGTACTAAATATATATATAAATAGAAGATACAAAATCCCTTAAGATAAATAGTACTAATGTAGTACGCATAGACATAATTGCAAATTTATTAATCTCATGTACTGCTAAAAATGTCATTCTATATCTTATTTACTATCACTCTTTGAAACTTGGTCCTAGCACTGTTAGTAGTTACAGCAGTTTTCTTCATAGTTTTACTCCTATACAGCATGTTTTCAAACTATGTTTGAAAATGCACTGAATAAGTAAATTGCTCTTCAGTCATTGATTTCTATACCTCTTTTCTTTCTGCATAATACAGGCATCATATTAATAATACTTTTATCATAATAATAAATAGAATATCTTTTGAAATTATAATGATTCCCTTTGAACAACATGCAAGTACATGTAGACTTTGGATTAAACTGGACAAAAATTTGACCCAGAGGCTTTGGACCTTCACTGGCTTGTGAGAAATAGAATATTGGTTGGAAAAAACACTGTTTTCAAATATAAGGACTAAATATTCAAATATAAAATTTGGTAAGATAGTTTTGTGTCACTTCTGCATTACGTCTCTTACCCAAAGGATGTGAGAGGCAAAAATCAGATGTGTCCAATCCACTGATACTAAAAATTAACTACTTTTGTTAATTAATGATATTATATGATTATAAAAATATAAGAACAGAATTACAGAATTTAATATTTTTCTTTAATTGTTATTTAACAATAAATAAGAATAAATGTATAAAATGTGTAGGTATTTGTACAATTCTGTAGCAACCACTAGGCTGCAGAAATCTGTGTAAGGAATGGATGCCCCTTGGTCTCTTCCATTTTTGCTCTCATTTACACTGAACACAACCCCAGCAGAGAGGATATTGTCTGTTACATCCATTCTCCACTAACCACCATCAATTATCACCTCTTTTGCACCTTACTTTTCAACTTACTTGGCTGTGAATTTTTCATCTTAACTTTCCGTGTCTGAAGCTTCTTTCTGTATGTACCATGGCTGGGATTTTCTAAGCTATATAAAGAAGGCAACTACCTTTTAAAAACACTACTTCTACAGAACTCATTTATGGCATATTTGCTTTCCTTTCTGGGGTGATTCAGTGTCATCCCCACTTCTGAGTCAGTACTCTTTCTATTGCAGTAAGAGGAGAAGGACATTTAAAAACACATCCAGAAAAGACATGAGAGAACATTCTCAGGACAAGAGAATTTTTTTACAAGACATAAGAGAAGCCACTGCCATGACATGGAAACAGCGAGAGTGGATCTAAACACTTGAAACTGGAGATGGAACAGAAACCCATTGGAATACAGACTTCAGGAACTCCTAACCTAAAAGGTAAAATCTCGTTTCTTATAGGGTGTTTTGTTACTTACGATATTAATAGTATTTGTCTTTTGTCATTTGATTATTTAAAATTAATTTTTAACTCTTTTTCACAGCTGCATATAAGTGATTTAGATGTGTATGTACATGTCTATAAGGTCACTGTCTGCCCGTAAGACCCCAGATGAAAGAATTACACTTGTTCAACAAGACAGGTGTACAGCTTCTGAACTTCTCCAAAAGATAGGGTGGGTTTTTCTGGAAATTAATTCTGCTGATCAAATGAAATTAGTAGGAAGAATTTACTACAGACTTCAACGTGATCTTAAGTAAGCGATGTCTGAGCAGAAAGAATGAGCACATTGTCAATTTGTGCTTTTTATAAATTCATGAAAACTGGAAGATTAAAAATAAAGCTGAGATTGTAATTTAGATAAAGGGAGAATTTAAACTATAAAATAATTAATTTAAAGACAGTAATTTCAAAACTGTGAGAAAATTAAAGAAAAAAATCTGTCTCTGAAATATTTTTCTTCATACAGCAAAGCATGGCAGATACAGTTTGGGTAGTAACCTCATAAAGAAAGACCACATCCTGTCTACTGATAGTGTATGACCTATTTGAGAGAGTTCCGGACTAAAGTAGCTTGTTAAATGTGGTTTCTTACCTGTCTCCCAAGGACAAGGACAGTGCAGACTTTTGGATTCTGAGGCTTAACAACAAAATCTGTGCAGAAATTTTTAAACTGAGATGGGGTTAGTCTGAGGGCTTTAAAGATTGTTTAAATACCAGAATAACTTCAAATACTATTAAAAAAAATCAAGTGTGTAATGATAATACAAAAATTCTGGTGCCAGAACTTCTCATTGTCCGCTGCTGGCTATATAATTCCTGCCAGAAAACCCAACTCTGTGCCAGACAGTTTAATTCAACTACTCTTCTGACAGAAGTATAATAATAACTAGTAGGAAATTTGTTTTGATGAAAAGTTATGTTACAGCAGCTGCCTATAGTCTCAAAGCAGTGGATAGCATCTGTGGAAGTATTTAATACCACAGCAAGATTCCAAGTTCCAGTAGTTTTGTTCTTCGGTGGAGTATGACAAGGTGAGAATTGATCTTGTAAGCCTCGGTGCAGGTGTGAAAAAATGAGATGCCAACAAGATGCATCCTAATGGTATTTCCTTGTAGACTTTGAGGGATTTAGCTCTGCATAAGGAATAAACATGACTAAAAAGCAACTTCATGAACTGTAACTCATATATTAAAATTAAGAGAAATATTTCCAGTCTTTAAAATTGAATGACAGATATTTATACGCAATAGACAGCAATTTTACCAACAGAATCCCTAAACTCTTCTCTCAGCACTCAAGTCCTTCACCTGATTTCTTGTTGAGAGAGTAAGATATAATTCATAGTATGAAATCATAAAAAGGTGCATCCAACTTTCTCTTTACAATCTTCCCTAACAGAAAGATTGTCATCTCCTATTCAGTACACAATACTGAAGAATGTAGAAAAAAGAAAGAACAGATCTGTTCTAACTTGAGAAACCCTCATCCTGGTGCAGAAGACAGTCTCTACCTTGAAGTCATAAATGGGTCTGTTGTACTGCACACTGCCAGCCTGCTTCTCCTGGATAATTTAATTCTTTAAAGAATAGTGAATGAAGGACATTGTTGGATTTTCCTAGGAAATCCACAAGCAGCATTGAAACTGTTAGATCCACTGCACAAACCCCAGCTACTTCACATGAGTAACTGACAACAACATTGACTGTGATGACTGAAAATTGTGAGGGATCAAAACCCTCTTGTTTTTTTCAGAGGTTTGGGTCATCAGCAAGAAAACAGCAAGGCCTGGTAGTTCTGGGGAGCACATTCTGGAGACTGCTGTTGTTCAACAGCTTCCTCAACAACCTGGACAAAAGCGGGCAGACAGAACACACATTTAGGACACTTGCAGGTGACCCTAAACTGGGGGAAGCGGGCACAGGAGTTAACCCAACATGCAGCAGAGTGCCAAGCCATGGATGAACGGGCCAAAGTCCACTGAGGTTAAGTGCAATTTTTTGCTCCAGTGACAGAACTATACTAACCTAGGCTGGGAGCTGATGGCCTGAGTACCAACCCGACCCAACCCCAAGCCTGGAGTTTTATGGCCAGAAGGGTGTTGAATATGAGGCAATGGTGTATTCTCACTAGAAACAACCAAAGCACACACTGGGCTGCATTAGGAGGAGCCTGGCAAGCAAACTAAAGAGAGTGATTTGCTTCATCTGCTTGGCAACAGTCCAGCCTTACCTAGAATGCTTTGTCCAGGTATTGGGCCTACAGCTCAAGGAGGACGTTAGGAAACTGGTACAGACTAGACAGCATCATCTGTGATGAGGTTTGAGGGATCTAGGGTCTTTTCCTCTGGTGAAGAGGTGGCTAAAGGGTTGAGTCACCTAACGGCAAAACTCACCCAAAGAGTAATGACAAAGACAACACTAACAAGCTTTTCTCAGTGGGAACTGGTGTGACACAGCAAGGCAAGGCCAGCAGCTTTGAAGGTTCACTCTAGACATTAGGCAACGCTTTGCACCAAGGTAGTGCAGTCATGGAACAGGTTTCCTGGAGAGTTTGCAAAATCTCAGTTCCTGGAGGTTCACATGGGTCTGCTAACAGTCATGTCTGATGGCTCTTGGTGATGGTCCTACTTTGAGTAGGAGGTTGGACTAAATGACCCTCAGCCACCCTTTCCAACCAACATTTCCACTATGCTAAAGTTACCTCAGGGAAGCCAGAGAAGGGTGGAGGAAAATATAGCACAGATAAATGAGTATTAAAGACCGATGACCCAAGTTCCATAGATGAACTTAGGACCAGGTCTAAGTAGCCTTGTCACAAAGGAAAGAAAGTCTAAGTGACAGCAGAAAGCACAACGTTTGATCACAAAATTAGGAAGGAGAAAGCATATGCCAGAATCACTTTATTTGAAGTTAAGGATATTATTAATTTTTCAGCACCCCTACTATTTTGTTGCATTTCAATAACATAATAAAGAATCTTGAATAATTTGAATTCCCTGGAAGCAATAGTTAATACAGTATCTCTAGTAAGTTGGAAATGAGCCAGTCCTATTATTAGGCAACTCCTGGAAAACAATGTTCTGTCATCACCACTATTATGATTACACAAAACTTTCCTGAGCCGTCTAAAGATTAATTTAAACCTAGCCCCTGCAGGGAAATCTTCTAGTACCAAAAGAGAAAGCATGATAGATTTAAAAGAAAAATCTTTATTTCACTTCCACTTAATTTTACGAAAGTTGTGAGAGATATAGAGCCAAGCTAACAGATGGAAATTTTGATTATGCAGCTGTAATTGTAAAGAGAACTGATGAAGGATTAGTATTCCTTAAAATAATGCATAATGTCTAAATTCGTTATTGATAGATTCTTGCTGTGATGGACTATGCACAACTCAGTAAATAGCAGACCTAGGAATTCAACATAAAATTCAGTATATGAAAGTGTTTCCAAATGGATAAAGTCTTTCAAGAAGCTAATTTGGTAAATTATTTTTTTCTTTGTATTCTGGACACTGGGTTAGGTTACCTTACAAATACTGGCTGTAATGAAACATACAATATAAGAGAATTTGTTTTGATCACAGAATCTCACAGGTTTTGAAAATAAAAGTTCTGAATACACAGTTCATAAAAAATATCCCTTTTGACTTACCCAAAACCATGCATTAGCTCTCTAACAATTTTTTTTGGTGTTAATATTATTTTTGTAACTGTATAAGAAAAATATGACATTTTTTGTATTCTTCTGAAAGCTGCCAGATTTTGGTTATGATTTGCAGAGTACTTTGTAGTAAATTAAATGAGCTGCCACATCCTGCGCATGTCAAGTTTTTGATGTCTAGAAAAGCAAATTAGGATACTGAAATTTATATGCCTAAATATGAAATCTATATGACTAAGTTGTTAATCTGCAGCATTTTACACAAAATACAAAATATGCCGCCTCAGTCTCTCCATTGGCACTTTCCTCCGAGATTCAGTGAGTTCTCAAGTTAGCACACACTTTTTATCAATCCAGGTATAGATAAACCTGTAAACAATGTGTTAGTGGAGGAGAATAGGATAACTAAAAGGAACAGGCTATACTACATATTTATTTTAGCCCATCATTCTAAGGGCTTTTGATAAAGGAATGGTAAAATGCCAAAATTGACAGTAGAAGCAGTTACAGTTGCCACCTCTACTATTGCCACAGCAGGACTGCCCCATCTTTTCATGAGTCACCTTCTTAACGCCTACTTTTTCATGAGCGTGCAGTGTATAAGATCAGACATCCAGTTACAATCCACTTTTGCATTTCCTCAGAGCCCAGGAACATTAAAATGAGCCCACACGTGACAAAAATATTTAGTTAAAGAAGCTTAAATGCAGGAGGTCTCCACCCTCCTCTTTGTACCACTAGTATTGTGTAGGACATTCTTGTGTAGAAAAATCAAATAAAAGCCAGTTGAATAGGATTTGGCTTTCTTAGTTTTGGGGTTTGTTGTTGTTTTTTTAGTTTGTGATGTCACTATGTATTGCCTCTGACACCATACTTAGAGCAGAATTTTTAGCATGAAAAAGCAATGAAAGACTCAGACCCAATGTCAGTGCAAGTAAAGTGTCCTTTTGTTTACAGTTGTCACTTGTAAAGACAAAATTTTACAAAGATGGGCATTCCATACTCTTTCTCTTTAAAATTATATTTAATATTTGTCGAGGCATACTGGTCATGTAACGAGGTGATCATTTCAGTAAATTATCTTTAAATTACAGTACTTAAAGAATTATTATGGGATGACAGTAGAAGATTCTAATTTACTGGAAGCTGAAAGCAGATAAGTCTGAACTAGTAAGAAACTAAATTTTTTCAATTGCATGTGTGGGTAAGGCCTTGGAAGCCTTACTAAAGGTTAACATTTGGTAAATGTTTTTAGACCAATAAGAATGTGTTTCTAACACAATGTGTCCTAACTGAACAGTTAATTGCTAATTTAGGACAGCAATTATTAACGAAATTCTACTCTTTCTGTTACAGGGGGAATTAAACCAGGCATTCACTGTGGTCAATGTTATCCACAAACAAAAAAACGTGCAGAGTTTGATCCAAAGATAATAAAATCCTGTAGATGTAATGTTCAAGGATAACCTCCTCCCAGCTTAAGAGCGGTGCATCCCGACAAAGAGGAAGTCAGGCAAAAATGCCAGGAGGCCTGCATGGATGAAGAATGAGCTCTTGGAAAAATTCAAACACAAAAAGGAAGCCTATTGAGGGTGGAATAAGGTGATGTTAGGTGATATTCACCTCAATAGGTGAAGCCTATTGAGGGTGGAATCAATAAGGAGATGAGTGACAGGCCAACATGGCTTCACTACGGGCAAATCATCTCTAACAAATTTGGTGGCCTTCTACGATGGGGTTACAGTGTTGGTAGATAAGGGGAGAGAAACTGACATCATCTATCTGGACTTATGCAAATCATTTAACACTGTCCCACATGACATCTTTGTCTCTAAACTGGAGAGACATGGATTTGATGGGTGGACCACTCGGTGGATGAGGAACTGGCTGGATGGCCGCACTCAAAGGGTTATGATCAACGGCTCAGTGTCCAAGTGGAAACCAATGATGAGTGGTGTTCCTCAGGGGTCAGTACTGGGACCAGTGCTGTCCAACATCTTGGAGACATGGACAGTGGCATTGAGGGCACCCTCAGCAAGTGCCCTTATGACACCAAGCTGTGTGGCAGGGTCAACACACTGGAGGGGAGGGATGTCATTCAGGGGGACCTGGACGGTTTGAGAGGTGAGCTCATGCCAGCCTCATGAAGTTCAACCAGGCCAAGTGCAAGGTCCTGCAAATGGACTGGGGCAATCCCAAACACAAATACAAACTGGACAGAGAACAGATAGAGAGCAGCCCTGAGGAGAAGGACCTGGGGGTGTTGGTGGATGAGAAGCTCCACACACCCCAGCAACGTGCGCTGGCAGCCCAGAAAGCCCCCCGCACCCTGGGCTGCATCCCCAGCAACATGGCCAGCAGGGCGAGGGGGGGGGGATTCGGCCCTTTCTGCTCCACTCTGGGGAGACACCCCCCCAGTGCTGCCTCCAGCTCTGGGGCCACCAACATCAGAAGGACATGGACCTGCTGGAGTGGGGCCATCCTCTGGCCATGGAGATGCTGGGAGGGCTGGAGCCCCTCTGCTGGGAGGACGGGCTGAGATAGTTGAGGGGGGGTCAGCCTGGAGAAGAGAAGGCTCCGGGAAGACCTTAGAGCCCCTTCCAGTCCCTCAAGGGGCTCCAGGAAAGCTGGGGAGGGACTCCGGATCAGGGAGGGGAGCCACAGGACGAGGGGGAAGGGTTTGACACTGAAAGAGGGGAGATTGAGCTGAGATGTGGGGAAGAACTTTGGTGTGAGGGTGGTGAGAGCCTGGCCCAGTTGCCCAGAGAAGCTGTGGCTGCCCCATCCCTGGAGGAGTTCAAGGCCAGGTTGGATGGGGCTTGGAGCAACCTGGTGTGGTGGGAGGTGTCCATCAAGTTCCATCTAAACATGAGGAGGAACTTCTTTCCTGTGAGGGTGGCAGAGCACTGGAAGAGGCTGCCCAGAAGAGGTGGTGGAGTCTCAATCTCTGGACATATTCAAAACCCGCCTGGACACGTTCCTGTGCATCTGCTCTAGGTGGACCTGCTTTGGCACGGGGGTTGGACTAGATGATCTCCAGAGGTACCTTCCAACCCCATATCATTCTGTGATTCTGTGATTCTTTGATTCTGCTTCCCTGCCCAGGGCAGGGGGTTGGAACTAGATGATATTTAAGGTCCCTTCCAACCCAAACCATTCTATGACTCCATGATAATTGGGATTTAGGTAAGATCATAAAGGTAAGCTCAAGACCAAATCAAGAAATAGTCGAATTTGTCAAAGTCAAAATGTGTCAACACTATGCATTGCATTATTATTTCAACACAGTTATTTACCTTGTAGATCTATCCAAGTAAGCTCAAGAACCAGTTTTATCTCAAACTGAATGTTTCTTTCATACTCACTCATACAAATTTTTCAGTGGTGAAGTTAAAATAGCCAGCACAGAGAGCAGACTATTGCAGTGGCTATGGATTTTATAGATCTTGAGATCTCTGTCTTCATGTGGATTCAGAAACTCCCGTACAGAGCTGCAAACTGACCACAGCATATCTTCAGTGGACATCAAAATTGCTGCAATGTCAATCCTGTAGGGGAAAAAAAGTGAAAATAACATGACTTAGACCATCAGGATAGTGGTAAATTTCAGTTAAATAGAGCTTTTCTCTGGCAAGACAAAATACCTAAACCATAGCATGGACTTCAAATTTCATCTTCCATCAGTTGTGCAGGAATTCTGAACCTAATACACTGTAAAAAATTCAGTGCTTCCACAGAAAAGTTGTTACTGAAACTAGTCAAAACAAGACTTAAACAGTATGGAAATTTCCTCTTCCAAAAGACAATGCCACTAGACAAGAACAACTTACCTCCTAAACTACATCTAAATGAAATTAAATTTAGTTTCCTTTATGATAAGGTATGTATAGAATGTACATACTATTTTCAAATCCTGCTGGAGCAAAAAAGTAATGACAAATGATCTAAGTCTTCAATTGGCATAACTTCAACTCCAGGCAACATACTGTGATGTGGAACATTTCTGAGTCAGGATCTGTTGCCTGTTGATACTAGCTGGCAGAGCATCATGGGTCATTGGCTTAAACGATAGCAAGAACCCAGACTACAACAGCAAAATCTCACAAGACTACACTGACATAGAACAGACAGTTAGCACAAAACATATGGCAGGAATGAAGTTGGACTAAAATAGTACCTAAGTACCTAAAAGCCAACGTGATCACCTCCATCGTTAAGGACCATCTTATTTACGGAAAATCTAGGCAAATAGACACGAACAGACATTTGTCTATATTACAGATCAGATCTCTAACATTTCAAGAACCTTTGGAAGAAAAGACACACCCCACACACACACCCCAGAGTACAGTATTATTAAAAAAAGTTGTAAAATCTCTGTGATGAAAATATACTGAATTATATTTATCCATTTTTTTCATTTGTGCATGACCGCATAATTCAATTCACTCAGTGACAAATGCAAGAATCACCTTATTAAAGAAAACAGCTTCTCTACAAAATGACAATGTAGAAAGTTCTTTCTTGTTCAGTATTTTGAAGCAAATTCACATAGAATTGACTAATACTACATTTAAGAAATACTGTATCAATACACATTCTTCATATTTCAGGGTATTACTTTTTTTTCCAGGAAAGTTTCCAGGATAACTTTCCTTACTTAAAGATATAGAA
Source organism: Limosa lapponica baueri (assembly GCA_002844005.1). Taxonomy (NCBI): domain Eukaryota; kingdom Metazoa; phylum Chordata; class Aves; order Charadriiformes; family Scolopacidae; genus Limosa; species Limosa lapponica. The sequence continues at coordinate 9,991 of KZ507461.1, forward strand.
GGGCCTAATAACGGTAAATTAGTGCAAGAATAGCACACACAAGCAGGTATTTTGATACGTGGAATAAAACTTCTGGGTTTTTCCTTCCCTATTTCAAGGATGTGAAGTTGTGCAAGGTATTTAAGCTTCCATGACGCTCCCCCTGTTCATAATAAAACTTACGATGACCGCACGTAACTCTTCGCTCACACAGAATGTATCTCTGCTGACTGTGCCTCATCTGCAAATGACAAGCTCTTAAGTTTTTAGCT